>JAMBLF010000971.1:0-164241 GCA_030578115.1 Leucoptera coffeella | reverse complement strand
GAGATCGGGGGAAGTGTCGTGTCTATGCTATTTCTGTTTGCGGCGGAATACCAACCTCTAAACGCCTATGTTCCCGTTAAGGATAGACAGAATATCGGGGTATTACTTAGTGACATATAAGTTAGATGAAAATATATAATAATGCATATAAAGTGACACATCCAAAAAGAACACGTTACGTACGTACGTATAACGGAATAGGCAGAGACTATCGATCGCCTCCTGGAATAATCCTGACGAATCTCTCTTGCTTCACTCACACCCATTAACCTTCTCTGTTATTCACAATGCATATAACTGCCTAAAATGTCTTATGATAGCGTAAAGAATACAAATTACATCATTTCTGCAGATGCTACGATCTAATTTTTAGTTTACCTAACATCTGTGTATATATTTCCGTTTACACACTCGGCAATTATACATACATTTAATATATATGTATATTTTAATACTTTGTCGGTTTGCCTATCACAATTTTCGGGCGATACTAAATTTTTACTTAACTATACGAATAATAATGTAATGAGTTTTTTTGCAAGGAGTAGCAAAAATGTATTTTGAAAAGGACACTCAAGCTTCTACGACCCCAAAAGATATCTTATTGACGACTATGTATGATCAATCATTCTTTGTTACATTACCAATATTCAATATAATATTCAAACTATTGAAGTCATTTATAATGTTTATAGTAACATGTCCATTAGTTAACTAGTTATCAGATGTTATTAAATGCATTGTTCATTAGGTTATGACGTCATTGTTCCAAACAAAAGAAGACGAACATATGTATGTATGACAAGCTTGTCTTTTAATACATACGTAAACATCACGCCAATGATTCTCAAAATGGTGGAAGGAATATCGTGACAATATACCTTTGAGTATTGATTATTCAGTTCTTGCTTTTTTTAAATTAATGACTGTCCAGCGATTGACCCCTATCTCACCTGATAGTAAGTGACGATGAGGTCGATGATGTAGCTCGCTGGTTCAATAATAGCCTAATCACTCTATTGCTTCTTAGATATTTAAAAAGTGGAATTGTTTTGTTGTTTGTACATGTTACTTAACATATACTTACGTGTGAATACAATCTTAATACGTAACCTAAACTTTATCTATATTAGTTAAGACCTAAGGTGTAACCTAAACTTAATTTAAGCTAGCCTAGAGGGCGTCTCTTACAACAAAATTTTAATTACGATTTTATATTGTATAACAGTATTTCCTAATATGCTATCATATAATGTATTATTCACTTATGTATTAGTTGATGGTGACTCAAGCTTCTGTCAACCCCAAAAGGTATCACAGCCTCTATATCTCAAGTATGTATAATAAACCCTTCAATATGTTATATTTTATTATAACCATCTCCCTTTAACTATAAGGATCAGACAAGGGCCATTCATTTTTAAACAGTAGAGAGTATAATTCTATTTTTACATCAAAAACATAATATATATCACGGCTTAGTACCACTTCTGATGTGGTTAGAAGCACAGATGCATTCACGGACTTAGCCCTTTCGGGGTGGACAGAAAATTAGAGATGTAATGAATCCTAAGTCGATTTTTAGCACGAATATTGGGGTTGTGATGCCATTGCAGGACAGGTTTCTAACCCGCTGAACTTTGAAATTACACACATACACATCACGCCTGATTCCCTGAAGAGGGGTAGGCAGAGATCACGGATCCCCATTTGTCCCGATCCTGACAGACCACTTTCGCTTCATTTACATTCATACATTTTCTCATACACTCTCGGCGGTTCTAGGTACACCTAACGTCACCAGTTTTCAATATAAACTAAAAATATTAACATGAATATAATAATAAGATAAGGTGATGTTCTAATTATCTATAGTCTCTGAGTGTGTATGAATGACAATAGAGCTAAAATGGATTGCCAGGATCGAGACAAATGAGATGTAGAGAGACAGGCGTGAACTATATACATTGACGTCCTTTAATCTCTTTTGGGGTGGACAGAACCTTGGATAAATGAATTTTCACAGTAACTTAGTAGCATGCATATTAGAGTTTGTTGTCATATAGAATATTAGTGACAGATTGCTTACCTATCGCCCAATAGATTCCATTTAGCTTTAGTCCCTTAGTCGCCTCCTAAACATCCCGGGAAGAACGGCAGCTAGTTAAAATTATACCACGGGATAATAGTGAATTGTGAACTTATAAAAAAAAAATACTATATAGCCTACTCCACTATTTAATGGATGTTATTATACATATAAACCTTCCTCTTGAATCACTGTATCTATTAAAAACAAACCGCATCAAAATCCGTTGCGTAGTTTCAAAGATTTAAGCATACAAAGGGACATAGGGACAGAGAAAGCGACTTTGCTTTATACTATGTAGGGATGTATATTTAACGCCCGGTTACACGTTGCGTGTCAGAGTGTCAATGGTGAAGTAAAGACATCATTTTTCACATCCTGCTTCTGGGCTTAAGGCAAGCGACATTTCTCACGCGTATATGGCGAATAAAGGCAAGGGTTTCTTTGATTGTTCACTACGTATATGGATGGTGGTTATAGGTTATCGGTGCTGGGTTCTGTAGAGTTTAATGAAGGTTGTAGAAGTAAGAAGTGTGTAGATATTACGCGAGGTTATTATTAGGTTCATTCTGACTATTAAAATTATTTTTCTCTTAGCAAACAAGTATTTCATTATATAAAAATCCTATATAATCGAATAGGAAATATAATTTTCTTAATACACCTTTTTGGGTACGTCAATATCATTTATAAATTTCTAATATCGTAAGGGCAAATATTTTTTTTCGATTCATTACTGAATACTTGAAAAATATTTAACATACATTCAATTTAATTGTACATTGTATATACACAGACGTAGGCAGAGATCACAGATCCCATTAATCGTGATCCTAATAAACCACTTTTGGACATAGACTATACCATTTCTCGTAAAACAATTCCAACTACAGTACCCTATCTCAACAGTGGTATTTAAATGCAGTCATAATGGGCGAGTGAGGAGTGTCGCCTCGGGCGTTCGCTTGACAGATTTAAGTCACATTTACAAGAACGGGAATATTTTACCACTGTAATGGCAGGCTTATGTAATTGAAGAGTAAGTGATAGTTTGGAAGTCTGGTTGAGGAGAAAAGTTTAAAGGCTGTAAACAGTTTGGGTAGATAAATAAATATCAGGAAGGAAAGTATAATTCAGATGTTTACTAATTTGTCTTTTTTCGTTATAGCGTAAACTAAATTAGTTGAAATCATGTAGTATACTATTAGGCATTGAACTAGTTACCTACATTCAATATTCATAACCATCACAATAGTAAGTAATACTTAAAGTGGTAAAGGAGATATTAGATCTCGCCACGAAAGGAATAGAAGAATGTGATTACATTAACATTCTACTTTTAGTACCAACAACTAAATTTGATCTATACCTCTCCACATTTTTGTAGACCAAATTCAATACTTAATACTTTAATATCTAGTTTAACTTTTGCTGTTTATATCTCGTACCAACGTCTCAAATGAACCAATAAATCTTCTCGACATCTCGCTGATGTATTAATTAAAAAAATTGTGCCTTAACAGTCCATATTTGGTGTGCAAACGTGATATTTACGTGTCGCATGCAATGACAGGCTTGAACACGGAAACCGAATAGTGGCCTCTATACTGACGTTGTGACGTGTAATTTGTCGTCGTTATTCAATTGTATGCTGTGTAATGTTGTCCCTTTGTTGTACATGAGCAGAAGGGTGGCTACGTTGAAATGGTTGTGAGATAAATGCAAAGAAAAAATATTATTTTTACACTTTTTAAATCTGATTTTTGTGTATATTTATTGTTAATTGTTGTTAATTTGAGTAAATTTACTTTATATACTATTGGTATAGTTACGAAATTGAGGCAAAAAATTAATTTGATTAGATGGATATAACAGAGAGAGATTTTTAAAATCCAGGTGACGAAAATATTTGTTTCTCGTTAGCATACTTAATTATATATGTACACGAGTAGTACACAATATTTCCCTTAGGTAAACTAAAATAGATTACGCAATCAGATTTTAATTAATGAGGTGCTAATAACATTAAACAACTATGCTTGTTTAGAATGCCGAAAATAGGTTTAGATGGCGTTATGGGTCATGAACATTAGGTATTGATAATATTTATATTTCATCAGACATGTAAACATGCATACTAAAGTTCAGAATTGACTTTACCTGGCTGGATGTGATTGTGCAAACATATCACTTAATAGATTGTAAATTTTTAATAGAACCTCCGGGCATAGTTAAACCTATTATTAGGTTTAATATTATTTATTGCTCACCTAACGAATGGGATAACTGATTTTATTATATAAGATTCTAGTTTGTGATAATTTCTATATATAGTTACGATTATTTCACTTTATCTACTGATAAATAGTGTTCTAATTTAATAATTATTTAAAATTGACAAATGTAGCTTAATTTTGTACACCACGTGCTCTTAGATACAAGATACATATATTGTTTTTCTTTTCTTTTTTACATCATATATAAATAAAAATACGAGAAAAGAAATGTTAATATTCAGGACTTTATAAACATAAAGATATGTGATTACCTTTATTTTGCCCGACGTTTCGACCCAGTTGCATAGGCCGTGGTCGCGGGAAGACTAGCTAGCAAGCTAGACTAGCGGGAAGTCCGTCACAGCTAAAATGTCTGTCTACCCTCACAATTGGAATTATTGTTAATTCATAGCACGACACACTACACTCACACTATCCGAAGACACATCCGCAGTTACGCCACGCGAATATAATCCCATGATTACTGGTTCCCATGTTTCTGACAGCCTAAAACCATCCTCACGATTGAAATTATTGGGATGTTTTTTAATTTCGATAGCCTCACGAACAACTCTGGGATAATAATGTTGTTCCGTGGAGATGATTTGAGGCTGATGTAATTCAATCCAATGGTTTGAACCAGACATCAGGTGTTCCGCTATCGCTGACTTTTGTGGTTGCCTATTCTTTACAGCTGCTATGTGCTTATAAAATTCAATGCAGTTGCGGTAAAGTTTACATTGGCCAAACAAAAAGAAGTGTCCAGGAACGGGTCAAGGAGCACATAGCAGCTGTAAAGAATAGGCAACCACAAAAGTCAGCGATAGCGGAACACCTGATGTCTGGTTCAAACCATTGGATTGAATTACATCAGCCTCAAATCATCTCCACGGAACAACATTATTATCCCAGAGTTGTTCGTGAGGCTATCGAAATTAAAAAACATCCCAATAATTTCAATCGTGAGGATGGTTTTAGGCTGTCAGAAACATGGGAACCAGTAATCATGGGATTATATTCGCGTGGCGTAACTGCGGATGTGTCTTCGGATAGTGTGAGTGTAGTGTGTCGTGCTATGAATTAACAATAATTCCAATTGTGAGGGTAGACAGACATTTTAGCTGTGACGGACTTCCCGCTAGTCTAGCTTGCTAGCTAGTCTTCCCGCGACCACGGCCTATGCAACTGGGTCGAAACGTCGGGCAAAATAAAGGTAATCACATATCTTTATAAATTTATCGTGTTTTGACCCGGTCTCAGATAATTAATAAAATGAGTATAAAACGCGAGTGTTTAAAAATAACTATTTATAAACATAATTATCAGAAATCTGCACTGAGCTAACTTCCTGCACATTGAAAGCTAGACTGAATCTATTTAGATTTTTGCAGTTCAGCGTACTTATGCGTTAACAATAGCTGGTTTTCATGTGGCCATTTGCATGATAACGTGTCTGGTCTAGGCTTTGAATGGAATCTGGGTCATGGGATGAAATAAGCACTGGATGGTTTATGAGTTAACTTATTTCGTACAAACTATATGTATGTAATATGTAATTAGCAAACGTAAGTACTAAGCTAAAATATGATGACGTATGGATGTCAATGCAGCGAAAGTGGTTTGTCAGGATCATGATAAATGGAGACGTTTGATCTGTACCTACCCTTCAGTAGAGACACTGGTCATACATATCAGTCCTGCAGGTATCAATTAAGCGATAGCTAGTATTTACAAGTTTCGTATGAAATCTGATTCAGTAATCTATGTTTATTTATCGTGTCGTATGTACGAGTATATATGTATATGTATCATATAAGATATTCTGTTTTCTCGTATGTTTATGTATGTAAATTTATCATCATATCATACCCAATACAACATTTTACATAGGCAAACCTTCTATGTAACTCTGGAAGTATCAAGTTACAGTATATTTAAATCCCCATTGCTAACTCTGATTCACCCAATTATCATTTAATTGGAGTCCTTTGGCACGAGACCAACGCGGTAGTCTCTAGACACCGAGTCATCGCCTAACCGTCTGGTTTGTCCCATTGTAGTTTCGTTGGTGGAGGTGTAGATGGCAGGAATAGTAATTTTAACGGTGATTCGGTTTGTATTATTATCTGATACAAATATCCACATATTTTAGGCAGACATAGAGACACATGGCGGCGGTGTTAAGAGTAGCCATAAACGTCGAGAATGTATGCAGAGTGGTTGGATGGCAATGAATCCTTGTTAAGTGGTTAGTGTGCTATTTCATTAAGTTTCGATACATAGACGGTTAGCTAGTACAAAGTTGCTTATAAGCTCTTGAAGTATCAAGTTACTGTGACTCTTAATCCCCATTGCTAATTCTGTTTCACCCAATTATCATTTAATTGGTGTCCTTTGGCACGAGACCAACGCGGTAGTCTCTAGACACCGAGTCATCGTCTAACCGTCTGTTTGTCCCATTGTAGTTTCGCTCGTGGAGATGTAGATGGCAGGAATAGTAATTTTAACGGTGATTCGGTTTGTATTATTATGTGATACAAAAATCCACATATTTTAAGCAGACATCATAGAGATTAGATTATTCAGTTGTGGAGGTGTAGATGGCAGGAGTAGTTGATTGAAAGGTGATTGGATTTGTGGTGTATTTCGATATATGGTAATATAGAGAAGTACTTACAACTGAGTGTGTATGAGTGTCAATGAAGCGAATGTAGTTTGTCAGGTTGAGGACAGATGGGGATCCGTGATCTCTGCCTATTGATGTAATGTGTATGTATGTAAATTTTATATCCATCAATTACTACTATTGCTGATAAATATCTTAAACAATCCTGACATATATTACTCACTACACTCTTATCATTAATCTTATAATATATTGGTAACAGGTTACTAGCCCATCGCTTAATAGATTTCAGAGATCTCTTATTCAACGACCTGTCACATTAGGTTCAAACTATCTAGTTAACACATTAGTTCGATTTGAATATAAAAAAACCTTACTCCACAATTAGATTAGCAGATAGATACAAGAACCTCAGACTACCCCGTAAAGGGTAATGGTCGTGAAGTGTATGTATGTATGTTCCTTGACCATCACTAAATACATTTCATTCACCCCTAGTCCCACAGTCACTTCCTATACATATGAGAACTTTCCAGACTATTTCAAAACACTAGCGTTTCTTGTTTACCAACATGAATTGGATTTTAGAACAAATAGGAACCAAGTAGAGATTGAAATTGTTGTTTTAGTACACATTTAAAGCTTTCATAATAATTGGAGTTTCTCCTACGATATGTATATGTAAGTGTTTGTTTTAATGTACAGTCACCGCTAAAATTTCAGTCCCAGTAACTTTTTATAAGGTTTAAGTTTATAAAAAACAGACAACATTTTTCGTTTTTAAAGTGGCGCCACTATGCATTGTCATGGCCACTATACGTTGGCGTGCTTCAAAATGAAAAATATTGTCTTTCGTTCTTATAAACGTAAACCTTATAAAAAGTAACTGAGACTGCACTTTTAGCGTTGACTGTACATGATTACGATGTTTCATATAAAATATGCTAAAGGTGACTAAAGAGATTTTATTTCTTGTCTCCGAGACTCTATCTAACTCGGAAATATAATATCATTACTTAAGTGACCATATTGAAAAGGGTGATTGATGTTAGAAGTACTTATAACCGCCGAGTGTGTATGATAAGGTGTATGAGTGTCAATGTAGCGAAAGTGGTCTATCAGGATCGGGACAAATGGGGATCTGTGATCTCTGCCTGTCCCTCTACAGGGAATCAGGCGTGATGTCTATGTACGTATGTACGTATGGTGATAGGTTATTAGCCCATCGCCCATTAGATTCCATTCAATACACTTGACACACATATAGTTATATTAATCATTTTCGTAACGCTCATTTATTATAAATAATAAATAGTTTGAGGCAAAGGAATTGAGTTTAGCAGCATCTTTAAAGACTTGTTCACCTTGCCTTCAATTCGATTGTGTGGTGCATGCTTTAAATAACATACATACATTTACGACTGTACATCCCTTTTGGGTAGTCAGAGGTTCATTATCCATTATTAAGTAAGATCTTGTGATGGTCTATTAGTGATACTCACTTTTCACCTGATAATCAGTATCCTACGTGACTGGTGGTAAAGTATGTCCCCAATACAGATACTGACTATTGCATATGACTCTAAATAGACAGGTTTCCTCAAAATATTGTACCTTACCGAAAACAGTACGTGGTCAATCTTAATGGTCACCCATCCAAATAGTTCCGTCGCCCGCGTTGCTTAACATAGGTGATCGAACTAGAACTTGTGTATTAACGGCCACATATATACATGCATATGTATATAGTATCATTCATATATTCACGCTTCTACTTCCCATTTGTATAGGCAGATATTGTTAACCTCTCTAATTAAAACGATACTAACTGATCTCTCTAGCTTCACGTATATTTCTTGTATCTCTGACTATCTAGGACTGCTAATTTGGGGTGGACAGAACCTTGGTATTATTCCTTCTGGTGTGACTTTTAGTACTCGTTTGTGTAGAGTATGAAGTAATATTCGTGTTAGATAAATATCGATTATTATTTAGGTAACCTATGCATTTTAAATACTAGTTATGCATATTTAATGAAAGTTGACGGTTTCTAGGTAGTTACGTCTATCGCTTAAATCTAGATTCTAGACTCAGTGAATGACTTGTAGGTATTGTAAATAGATGTATATCTTCGAGGTTCTGTCCATCCCGAAAGAGAGTACGTATGGATGTAGTTCTATGTTTGTATGTCGATTAAATACACGACGTACTAATAGAGTGAAGAAGGTTAGAAGTACCTATGTATAACCACCGAGTGTGTATAAGGAGACGTATGAAAGTTAATGAAGTAAAAGTAGTTTGCTAGGAAAACTGGAGAATCCTTGATATCTGCCTATCCCTTTGTAGGGAGACCAAATGTACACAAATAATCTGTAGTCCTAAGGCAGCATTCCTAATCCTATTTCCATATACACACGTTTTCATTATACTTTCATTACAAATTCCGCACGTACCCATACACTTAATAGCTTCCTTAACCGAATACATCCCTAGTTCAACACCACTAGTGTCGCCATCTACAGTAATTCCAATTGCAATATCCGGAGGAACCATCCGGCCATTGTCTTTTTGTTTTATAACTAAAATTAGCCAAAGGCTGTGAGTCAGCTGTTAGCCGATTTCCTTTACCCGTTTGGTGGTTTCGAAGAAAGTTGCCACCGGCATAATGATTAAGCTTTGTCGTCTCATGAGATGTGATTTTAAAAAAAGTTGTAAGTTAATGATCGCCATTTTGGATTTTGGCAGTTTTTTATCGTTTTTAGTAAATTCCGAGTAATCGTTATTTCGAACTTCTTTCTTCTTTACAAAAGTGTTTATTAATAAGTGTACTTCAAAGTACTTTTCACTACATACGTAGTATAAAACAAAGTCGCTTTCTCTGTCCCTATGTCCCTTTGTATGCTTGAATCTTTGAAACTACGCAACGAATTTTGATGCGGTTTTTTTAATAGATAGAGTGATTCAAGAGGAAGGTTTATATGTATATTAACATCCATTACATAGCCAGAAGTGCGAAGCCGGAGCGGGTCGCTAGTAAAGTATAAATGAAATAATTACGTGATTTGAGTTTCACAAATGAAACAATAAAGGTACCTAAAACTTTTTCATTAATTCTTGAGATTTGATTGTGTTATCCCATTGGTATGGTCTATGTGAATAAGGAGAAAAGGCTATTAGTTAAAATTGGTTTATTAAGAAGTATGCCCATTAAATAGATATTATGTTAAAAAGAACGACGTTGGAAAAGATTAGTATGTAGAATAGGGTCAATGAAATAAAAACCTCCCGAGCTAGCCGGAATGTAAAAATAATGCTAATTAGCTGCCGTTCTACTAGACTAGGGCTAATAATGGAATCAATTAGGCTTTTGGCTAGCAACCTGTCACCAGTGCTCCATTATGACATCAAAACCCCACTGTTCACCAAAAAGTGACCACGGAGATATAAACTCTGAGGTCTACCCCGAAAGCGATTAAAGGACGTTAATGTATAATTATGTATGTGTGAATGATTAACAAAATTGGGAAGCTTTGATCTCTGCCTACCCCACCATAAAAAGCAGAGCATGACACGTATGTAACATTGTTTCGTCTCCAATAACTAGGTATTCAGATATCCTAGGATGCAATCGATATCTGGCCATTAACTCATGACGCAAGTCCCAGCGGGGTAGACGAACCGTTGCGGCTCATGCTCCGATGCCCATGGACGATAAGGATTGGCATATAGGCTTTTGAGTTTATTGCCGGTAACAGATAAGGCCTATTGCCTATTGAAAGGGATAGTTACGTAATGTCATGTAAATTGAAACTTAAATGTTAAAATGAATTATTTATTTGTATGATTGAGTTCGGTGCTGTTGGGTACGTAAAAGTACCTATAACCGCCGAGTGTGTGAGGTTAAGTAGGGGCCGGCCCGATAAGACATATGACAGTCAGATAGACGCTATATTGAAAAAGGGTGACGTTAGGAGTACCTATAACCGCCAAGTGTTTGAGAAGATGTATGAGTGTCAATAAAGCGAAAGTGATGCGTCAGGATCGGGACTACTGGGGAGCCGTGATCTCTGCCTACCCCTATACAGGGAATCAGGCGTGATATGTATGTTGTATATATTTTTATGCCATTACGACTAATGAAGGGTGGGAGAATTTTTGTCCCTGAGATTCTGCCTACTCCGTAAATTTTAAAGGATGTTATAGATATATGTACGTATCTGTTTCCAAAGTTCTGTCCACGCTTGTAAGCACACCACCGGTCTGAATATATATGCATTTAAAATGGCGCCTACATTACCAAATTAATATACTTTGTACTTAAAATTCAAAGCAGGACCATCGTAAAATGATTACTGAAGGGCATTGAACCACAATTCATACATAAATGTATGGAACCAATATTCATACATTAATGTATGATTGGGTGATTGAACACTATCAGTTATGGGTGAGATGGAAGGGCGGTTACGTAGGGGTCGTTAGTATTAGACATGTGAGGTATATATAGGTTATATATTGAAAAATGACGACGTTAGAAGTACATATAATCGCTGAGTATGAACAAATATGAAAGTGTATAGATAGTTAATATAGTTTGTTAGGATTAGGCAAAGTGGGTATCTGTGATCTCTTACTGTCGTTCTGTAGGGAAATGTACTTTTTAACTGTGTACCTGTATCCATAATGAGAAAAATAAAACTACAGTCGCACTAAACGGTTATATTTTCTCAGTATCTAACTATTAAACCGAACTTGAGTAAATAATATCAACGCTTAAAAATTCGGCTAAAAACGTCGATATAAATGAATTCTACTTTATATCTCAACTTACGCTTCTATTGGCAACATACGTGTATTCAAGTATTAAAAATTCTTTATTTAAAAGAAAGGTTAAAACTTAAGTATCATACTTGACTTTTTTCCTAGCCATACATCACCATGATTAAAATTCCATAGGTCTAGCGTATGTCTAAACAATAGGCGAGTTAGTATACTAATTGCTAAGCACATTTCCTTTCGCATAAGGAGGCACAGTTAAGTCTGCTTCGCTTGCAAACTCATCAAGTATTGTGAGACGTGTTGTAGGTGTAGTAATGATTGATTGGCCAAACCAAGAAAGTTCAGTCGTCATTCAGACGTCGACCGAACAACACGTGATTCTAATTAAGCTTATAAAATTAAAAATGGCGACATGGCTTACCACCTGTCACATTGAGTACTGACTATCTGGTTAACACGTGGGTCCGAGGTGGTCCTAGAATTACTACCTTCGCAATTGCGGAGATGGATACCTGAACCTCTGACTATCCCGTAAGGGTTCACGTTAACGCGTATGTATGTATGTAAAATTGAAAACAAAAAAACACACAATGTCACAACGTGTTACAAAGAAGTTTTAGCGCGTACAGGTTTCGTTGTGTCACAACAAATGTGTCAATAGTGAAGTGAAACAGTGATACGTGAAAATGGTGATGGAATCGAACCACCGATTCTGGCTATCCCCACGGCTATGGAGACGAAGTCACGACTACACGAAGATCGAACCGAAGAAAGACGAAAACAGGAAGAGCATAGACAAAATATTCGCAACCGACTTCTTCCGATCGAAAAGTTTCAGAGAGAAACGGTGTATTGAGCCCGTAGATTTACAGATAAAGGGATGGGAAGACAGCCTAGTCGATAATCAAGTCGATGTTGTGAAACTGAGAGATAAGAAGCCAAGGGAACCCAGACCAAACAGTTTGCACCTATTGTTGTGTCCCTCAAAGTCAGGCCACTACTCGAGTAGCACGTGGCGTTATACCCGAGTGAGATCCAAAAGGTGAGGTTATACATACATACATACACATCACGCCTGATTCCCTGTAGAGGGGTAGGCAGAGATCACGGATTCCCATTTGTCCCGATCCTGACAGACCACTTTCGCTTCATTGATATTCATACATCCTCTCATACACTCTCGGCGGTTATAGGTACTCCTAACGTCACATTTTTTTCAATATAGCGAGTTTATCTGATTCAGAAAGTGCTAGGAATTGAAATGGAAATTTATCGATTAGGAATAACTACGAAGGGGACACTAGATTGAGAAGATTGTAGTGTTTATAGAGACTGTAGGATATATTTTGAATGTTAGTGTGTTTTTATGCTAATAAAAAGCAGGGATATGTAGCCTATCTAAGCGTCTAAGCTAAAACGTGTTTTTTACTTGACGGGACGCTGAATGTTAATAAAATATCTATCTGTCTTTCTTTCTATCGTGTCTTCAAAATGCGATTTAAAGACGATATACTGCAATCATAGGTCAATAATGTCATTATTACTATAAAGTCAAAGTCAACGAAACGTTCCTTGTAGCTTAGTGCTACAAATATACACATTACGCCTGATTCCCTGTAAAGGGGTACGCAGAGATCCTGACTAACCACTTTCGCTTCATTGACATGCATACCTCATGCTCATGCACACTCGGCGGTTATAAGTACTTCTAACGTCACACTTTTTCAAAATATGGCGATCTGACTGTCATATGTCATATTGGGCCGATCCATACGTAGCCGCCCTTCCACTTCACTCACTTATATTCCTCTTGTCAATCTACTATTATTCATCCGCATAACATGTACAAACCATCGAGGCATGCCCTTTTTAATATTAGTCACAACATCGTCGTTCAAACCGCAACCTTCCCTTATCACACTATTTTTAATTCTATCATTCAATGTCACTCCTAACATGCTTCTCAGTAACCGCATTTCGACGGCATGAGCTCATTGCTGTATGTTCTTATTTAGAAATTAAGAACGATTGTCTGTAGAACGATTGAAGTATGTATGTATATTGTAAGAAAACATGCAGTATTAATGAATTCTGTGTACTTATAGTTTTAAGAGATTCGCGATTTATACCCTTTATTAACCCGACGTTTCGGCTACGTTGCAGCAGCCATAGTCACGGGCAGACTCGTGGTAACTTTATTATATAAAAACATATGCGATAAGTCCCGTTAGTTATTAATTATAAATTCTGTGTACATTTGTAAGACTACCAAATAATGAAGTGAAGTAGGTGTTAACAAGTTGCAGTGGGTTAATATACCTATTCAATTAATGAGATCACTTTCATTTGAGTGTTGGCGTGGGACTTGAGTTTAATGTAACCAGTCTCCTTCACACATACATACATACATAATACAACATAGCATATGCATTTATATTTACTTATAACCTCAAATTCACAATCTCCGAAATTAAAAGAGCCAAAGTAACTGTTAGAAATTTAGTATCCCTTTCGGGGTCGACAGATCTTTTGAGATTTAGTATTTATTTAGAATTTTGTTTCTTAGTATTTTAAGATTAGTGACACTGTCTAACCTTATATTCTAATTATTCTTACCTTAGCCCCAGCTAGCACAAAACATACGTTTATAATTATAATGACATGTACGTATACATTAACGTATTTAAATATTTTTTTCGAGATATACTTTATTACCTAGATCATTATTAGCAAAACAATTGGGGTCGTGATCGTATTAGTATGGAAAATAAGTAATGAGTTGCTAGTCCATAGCCAAACACATTCCATTGAGCCCTAGTCCCTTAGCCACCTCTTACGACATACCGGGAAGAACGGCAGCTAGTTAGCATGCTTTACGTCCCAGCTAGTACAAAACACTTTTCTATTTATAATTACTAGCCAATATTACCATACTATGTAGTGAAATGGAAAGTGTCAGCCGAGATGCAGTCTGCGAAGTTTCCAATGCCACTGCCATCTACACACATTAATCTCTGTCGAGACTGGCGAGAAATTTACATCTAACGGTTGGATATTGAAGAGTGAGGTAGAAAGAAAAGTTACTATTATGGTAATAGCTGTTTGTTTCTCAATAGAGGAAATGATAGAACTAAATAGGGATAAGCCGTGGTTATGAATTCTCATTTTTCCCGATTCTGGCACACCCATTCGCTTCAGTGACATCCATAGACTTATTGATTTTAGAAATTCCCGATTTTTACTCATGATTAATAACTAACGGGACTTATCGCGTAAGTTTTTATATTATAAAATTACCTTTATTATTAAACCTGACGTTTCGACTACGTTGCAGTAGCCATGGTCACGGGCAGTCTGCTAATTTTATTATATAAAAACTTACGCGATAAGTCTCGTTAGTTTTTAATCATCCATAGACTTTCTTATAAATAGAGGTAATCAGTACTTCTAGCGTCATCCTTTTTGAATATTAATAATATGATTATTAAAAAAGAATTTAAGCTGATACAGCGTTTATCGGTTTCGAGCTTGAAAACTCTTCACAATCGCGGTACAAACATTAATCGACCTCTCAATGCATACTTTTCTTTTTTGAATGACGAGTCATACACATTCGCTCTATAATTCATATACTTACTTTTCTTTCATTCATCCGTTCCATGTGCCTATCATATTTTCTCTATATTTGTCACTGCAACTAACAGATCACATTCACGAATCACCATTCACTAAAGTATCAATAGCATTCTACTACTTAACAACAACAAACGAGACAGCACGACTTGAAAGCTCATCGTTAGAATAGAACTTAATAGGGTTGTCTAATAATAAATGTTTATCGATGTGTTAATTTATTTCATGGGTAAATTTTTATAGATAATAAATTCACAACATGGTTTAGTCATCTCATAGCTTTTTAGATGAACTGAAAAACTTACTTATGATTGATATTAAATTATAACACTTTTTATTAGTCTCATAACTTTATTATAGGATTGATTGAAAAACTATTAGGTATCATAATATTTGCCAGTTATCCATCTTAATTAATCATATAACCGTTTTTAGATTAACATGTAAACCTTTACTAAATCGTGTGGTTTCTAACCTCTAAAGTTATTGAAAGTTTGCAATGAAGTAAATTTTGAAATAAATTAACTGTTTGCTTTTCTTAAGTCACATTTAAATTGTGTAATAGACTCGCACTCTTTCGCCAATAACTGATAAAGTTATCTACTTTTGCTGAGTATAAAGCAGTGAATCAACTTATGTACCAAGTATGACAGATTCTAAGATGTTGAAACCCTAAGATTTAACGACATCTTCGTTTAGCAATAAGAATATATAAGAGTGTGTATGAGGAGGTGTATGAGTGTCAATGAAACAAAAGTGATTTGTCAGGATCGGGACAGATGGGTATCCGTGATCTTTGCCTACGCCTCTACAGGGAATTCAGGCGTGATGTGTATGTATGTAATATACAAGTTGTCTTCTTGCAAGTTGTAACATACGTCCTAACGGGATGTACAGTTTTCCATCAACAACTTGAAATAACCTGACAAATCACTCTTACTTCACTCACACCCATTAACCTTCTCATACACTTTTATTTTCTTCACGCTACGTACTCATACTATTTACTAAGCCAGTACAGTGACAACCCTATCTAATTAATATTGACTAATTTGTCTCCAACTAGTGGGTATGGATATATTGCAAACTGCTTTCGCGTGATACGTGTCGGGTTGTGTAACAGCGGTTTTTTATTCTTAGGTGTGGGCGATCGTATGGTGTCATAGGTATGGCGTAGAGATGGGCTGTTTTGGATAGGATGTCGATAAAATGACATTTTGAGAGCGTCTGTTGGTGAAAATTTGTTACAGTTATCGAATAACATTTCGTCGTTGTAACTCAATCGCTTATGATGTGTACAATTAAAGTTAGTGAATATGAGATGTAGATATTTATCGATAAAGAAGTGGTTGTGTTTCAATACTTTGTTAAAGTTTTTAAAACTTTGCTATACTTAGTTAAACTTTTAGTTTAGTTTTTGCAATTGTTGTCACGAGTAAATCTTTTTTATAGTTTAGAGAATTTTCATTTCATATCGATATCTCTAGCTTTTCACAACCCTACGACAAACTAATTCATTATCATCGAATAACAAGACATGACAACACTAGCCCTTTAAGTCAAACTTTAGGTATGTTCTTTCGAAAATACGTAGGAGTGTTTCAAGGGCCACCCAGTTTAAAATGACCTCTAATTGTCATAGTTTTTATATGACAGTGAGGTTTCAATGTTAATGAGTTGTAGTCAATGCTAATTTCGTTTGTTATGATAGATTAGACTCTTGATTAGCGGTCAGTTTGTGTTTGTGGCATTTGTACTATTATTTACATTAATAACTGTAACGTGTATGAAATATCACACCTTGGTTAAGGTGCTATATAGGCAAGTGTAAATCTATGTATGTTTGTATATACATAAGACTTTAATAAACTCTGTTTTGAAGATTGGGAATGTATCAGTATTTTTTTAAGGAAAGAGTAAGTAAATGTATTTAGAAATAAAAGTTTCGTCGATGATCCATCGCGAAATACCAAACATAATCACAATACTATCAGTCTGTTATTCCTCTGGCGGTCATTATAGCTCTCTATCACGACTATTCCTATGAATGTGATTTGTGACCCAAACACACTTTTTCAAAAAATAGTCAACATTTAATATGACAGGTGTAGTTCCATGCATGTGTAAACTAACTATTACCTATTCCAAAATGAATGCAAAAGTAATCCGTTAACCCTTCTGGTCATTATAAATACATAGTATAAAACAAAGTCGCTTTCTCTGTCCCTATGTCCCTTTGTATGCTTAAATCTTTGAAACTACGCAACGGATTATGATGCGGTTTTTTTTAATAGATAGAGTGATTCAAGAGGAAGGTTTATTTTTATAATAACATCCATTAAATAGTGGAGTAAGCTATATATTTTATACAGCCGGAGCGGTTCGCTAGTAAATACATATGTATGTAATCCTGCGTACATATCTACAACTGAATTGTAAACTTCAAACACACCGCTACACTGTATAAGAAACAATGCAAATAATCTAATTAAGTATTCGAGGTGGCCATAAAAAATTAGACCAAAGCCACCTTTGCATATATAATCGTTACCTAATTGGCTACTATAATACTTGTACTGAATACCGTATGTTCTAAGCCTACAAGACGAGACAATGGTAAAATTTGCACACACACTCGGTGGTTATAATCCGAGGACAAAAAGTTAAAAGTAAATAGCGACACGGCCTACATCTCACGTTAGGTCCTGACTATCTGGTTCACCCAAAGAGGACATAGAATCCTTAAATCCGCAAATGCAGGGATGGACATGCAAACGTCAGACTATTAAGCAATGAAGATTGTTGTGAATGAATATTTTTATTGTTTTTAAGTTTG
The DNA here is from genome assembly GCA_030578115.1 of Leucoptera coffeella. Lineage (NCBI taxonomy): Eukaryota > Metazoa > Arthropoda > Insecta > Lepidoptera > Lyonetiidae > Leucoptera > Leucoptera coffeella. The sequence continues at coordinate 146,002 of JAMBLF010000971.1, read as the reverse complement.
CCGAGATTAGGAATATTTGTTTCAAGCTATTTTATGGCGGGTATGTAGATTGGTACTAAATCGTATAAATGGATTAGGAATTTTAGCTTATATGCGATAGGGTAGTATACAATGTATTTATAATAGATAGATAAATTCAATACTCGAGTGTTCGTATTTATGAATGAGTATCTGCTAAACTGCACTGGAAAAATTTATACCCAAAACTTCTACCTACTCTTTCACGTACAATGAACGCACTACCTACATACACATATACACACCTCTACGTTCCCAACGAGATAAGCAGAGACTCGATCACCACCTGGAATGATCCTGTTGAATTTCTCTATCTTCATTCATACCCATTAACCTTCTCATACATGCTCTTCTATTCTTCACACTACGTACACCCGCCTTGAGAATAATGTCTCCAATTTGGTCTGTATAAGTTCTACGCGGCCTAGCTTGTAGTACATACATAAATATAAGCTACGTACCTATATGTGTACATATACCGTGTGTACATATATGTATGTGTGTAAAAGAGCGATGACACCCTCTAAATAAGTGACAACTAGACTTGTGTACGTAATGCAATTGTAATATTACGTGTAATATCACCCGAACGCGTGATGTTCTATTACATATTACTCGACCGAATCAAACATCACACATAGCATTACATTACCTGAGATAAAGATAGCAGTGTTCTGTTGGAGCATAGCATATCATAGCGACTAGAGTAGAGAGGAATAGAGATATTTTCTTTAATTACCCGTCCTTGTCTGGCTGCTCGTTCGGTGCATGATACAACCAATCTTGTGAGAGAAATGATGCTTGTTTATATCGAAATAAGCTTTAAAATGAAACGCATTGAAAGTAATATTCGCATAAAGCTCGGATATTTCATTGATAGCGATCGTATTACTTTCGAACGAGAGAGTTTTTTTGCGTACAATTTAAAAATCAATTTTTTTGCAGAATTAGTTTGTGTAGTAATATAAACAACATTATTTAACTTTCACAAGTTTTATTTCAGCCACCTCAATTTGTTACATTACTGTATAAATTCATACATCTCGTGTAATATTTATCTATTCCCATCACTCACTACACACTACATTACAATACAGCACATGTGATAGTAAAGCGTCTCAGAACGCGGCATCCCAGGTAATGTTTAATGTGATGTTCTGAAGTGATATTACGCGGAATAAAGTGTGATGCCATATCTCATTACCTCAAAGTGTGATGTTTTGCGCAAGTCTAGTGACAACCGTTTGTTCTCTATATTTAGACGGGTTGTCATGCCTTTGTTCCGAATGCCTTTTGTCAATACTGTAAATGGACACCTTAGGTAGGTAGCCGATTACACACACCGTTTTGTAATATGATCGCCAAGAATTTTTATTTAGGTAGGTGTATAGGTACTATGAGTTTGTTATTAAAACAGTCAATACGATACGATGTACTCATTCACATTTTTCATAACAAACATAATTACGATATAGATTTACAATAAAAACTGTGTTTATTCACAGCCACAGAAACATACACAATACTCAGTACTTTACTACATAATATAAAACAAAGTCGCTTTCTCTGTCCCTATGTCCCTTTGTATGCTTAAATCTTTGAAACTACGCAACGGATTTTGATGCGGTTTATTTTAATAGATAGAGTGATTTAAGAGGAAGGTTTATATGTATAATAACATCCATTAAATAGTGGAGTAGACTATATATTTTATACCCGTGCGAAGCCGGAGCGGGTCGCTAGTAGTAAATAACTCTTATTAACTAAGTAACGTCGAATTAATTCGACGTGGCTCAGTTGTTTGGGGCTTGACTCTGTATCAGTGGGTACAGGGTTCAAATCCAGATTGAGCATGTACCAATGGAAATGAAGTTTAATTAATTTTTATGTACATTTTCGTAATGCGTCGAATACTACGGTGAGGGAAATCATCGTGAGGAAACCTGCCTGTTCCCCGAACAGGTAATAGTTAGTGCTTGTAAATGGCGACATGGCCTACCACCTGTCACATTGAGTACTAAGTATCTGGTTAACACGTGGGTTCGAAGTGGCCATAGAATTAATACCTTCGCAATTGCGGAAATGGATACCTGAACCTCTGACTACTCCGCAAGGGTTAATGGTCGTGGACGCGTTTTTGTTTAATTTGTGAATAATTATGCTACTTTCCCAGTCAAAATGCACTAGAGGGTATATATAACTCATGATTAATAATTAACAGGACTTATCGCGTAAGTTTATATATAATTTTATTTATATTTATTATATTTATATATATATTTATTATAAATAAACGTTTCGGCTACGTTGCGTACGTGTACGTACATGAGTATAAATCGCGATTCTCTTAAAACTATATAACTCATGTACGTTATTATCATAGTAAAAAGAACTTTCACAAATACAATTACCAGGAGCACATAGGATAGCGTGGTGCAAATTCAGTTCAATCGATTGTCCTGACACGTTGTATGCAAATGTCCATTACTGCCCCAGGGTGGGGGGTTGGGAGGGGAGGCTTGCAAGTGTTATGGAGTGTATGTGTATTACTAAGTGGGTGTTGGGTTGTTGTAGGATATCTATGAAGCAGGTATTGAGAGGGTTAGTTAGTCTAGGATGTAGACAGATTGTGAATTTTATGAGGTATAGGTATATTGTATTATCTGTCAATTTATATTCTTTGATGTGTGTTTAAACTAAGAACATATATTTTTAAGTGATATTAAAATTATTAACAAAGCAATGTTTTTCTGTTGCTTTTTTGAGAGATAACTCAATATTGGTCCAGTTAACTAGCATTTTGAAATTCTCTATGTCTTATGCGTTGACTAAAAGACTAGGTCTATTTTAAGACTTCTTGCATAATGGTTATGTATTATAACTTTATACTATAACGACAAGGTTTTTTTCTATAATAACGATATTTACCCATCTTTACAACCATCCATTTAAATTCAGCGTAGCTCATGTAAACAGGTAACTCTTGGAGCATGTATTATTGAAAATATAGTTTTCTGATGTTTTATGTACATTTTCCCAATAAAAAACAAATTTACTCAATGCACCGAATACTAAGGTGAATTAAACCATCGTGAGGAAACCGGGTTATCAGTCGTTATCTACAGTATACCCTTAAGATAGGCACTATACTAGAACTAGAAAGATAGATACTAGAACCTTTAACCTAATGTTCTCTTGTTGTTTGTTACAGCCATGAGCCAGAGGGTGGAGGTCGCTGCCATGATGGAGCCCTAGCCAGAGCCATGCACTCCGCGCCCTGTGGAGGGTCGCCCAAGCGGCAGATTGGTAGTCTAGGTACGTCATAGATTACATACATCTGCCTCAATCTTATAGTTATATTATTCATCTAATGCATGCTCTTCTGTACTATATGTATAAACATATACATTCACGTCCTTAGTCCCTTTTTAGGTGGACAGAAACTCGGATATTTTGTATCTCCTAGGGCACTTTTTATCATATATATGGGGGTGACGATGTCAGATAAAATATTTGAGACAGATTGCTAGGCTATCACTGAATAGCTTCCTTAGGCGACTATTAATAGGTCGGGAATAACGGCAGCTATTTAGTATACTTTTTACGACCCACCCAGGCTAGCACAGGACAGAAGAAGTCTTATTTAAATCTCTACTACGATAAAATTATAGCAAAAATGTTCTTGATAAAACCTACTTATTCTTGTAGATAGGATATGCAGTGTATGTATACGGTGACTTGAAATACTTCGCGTTTTGTGTTTTACATACTATGCGAATTAGTGAGAGTTTTTAGCACTCACGTTGCATCAGATACTCAGTATCCTATGTTCTCTGTGACGAGTCAACTGTTCATTAGCAAATGGACATTTCAGGTAGTAATTGAACTAATGGGTTAAAGGGTTGAAATAAAAGAGTATTCACTCTATTTATCTCTATGTATGTATCAAGATAACCCTATTTATAAAGCTGAAGATGTCGTTAAAAACGATTAAGTGTTTATAAGAATTGTAGATTAATAGACTACTAGAAGGCACCTTAGTGACATAATTAAATACATAAACTCACACACCTCAATCCTCAAGCTGAAGTGAACAGAAATATTGATACCCAGCATTTAATAGCTCCCCTTTTACTTAATACTTGAGCCCGTGAACCAGAATATACTCGTACTCGTATATAAAAAGTGACATATGCTAGCCCATTTTCAAATACATATATTAATTAACTTAACCTACCATTACTAAGCGGAAGAAGAATAACTTAACATTTTATTTTCAATAATCCTTAAGTCTACCTCCTACAACTTACCGTAAAGAATGGCAGCTACATGCTGTATTTGCAACCCGTAATAGCATTCTTTATCTAGTACCTACTCTATCACATTGAGTACTGACTATCTGGTCAACACGTGGGTTCGAAGTGTCCATAGAATTACTACCTTCGCAATTGCGGAGACCAGAACCTCTGACTACCCCGCAAGGTTAATGGTCGTGAATGCGATTTTGTCTATTTTATATCCATTTCAACTACATCTCAAACCCTAAGACAATTGTTATAACATTCCGTTTTTATCAAGCATCTTAATTCTATACTCATCCCAATCTTCAACTCCTCAAATTACTAACCACATCTTCCATTCCAGCGTCCACAGACCAGCAAACCCTGAAGGTCCACCTTCCCAATGGCGGCTTCAACGTGGTCCGTATCTCCGCTGGTGAGGAAGATGTGCGGTCGGTGCTCCGACTCCTGGCGTCGAGGCTGGCCACCAGTGACCGGTATTATGCGGCCTGCTACGCGCTCAGGGCTAAGAAGCTTAGTAGTGGGAAGGTTGGTACTTAGTTTTAGTATCAGTACATAGTATAAAACAAAGTCGCTTTCTCTGTCCCTATGCCCCTTGTATGCTTAAATCTTTGAAACTACCCAATGGATTTTTTTAATAGATAGAGTGATTCAAGAGGAAGGTTTATATGTATAATAACATCCATTAAATAGTGGAGTAGGCTATATATTTTATACCTGGGCGAAGCCGGAACGGAACGAAACCATCGTTTGACCTGTAATCGATTCTTGGCATATTTGTTGTTACCCAAGCTAGAAACAGCCATATAATATGTATACAAAAAGCCAAAAATGACAGTGCTTTTAGAATTCAACGAAATACTCAATGAACATTAATTGTGACGATTTTTTATGTTGTTGACTCGAAATCAATATTTTCTTATGTTCTGCTATTGAGGTAACGTATCCATAGACTACTGTGCACCTGAACGAAATTAATATAGATGTATTGTGTAGTACGGGGTACATGTTAGTCTGGATTGTAAAAAAGAATGCTAATTAGCTGTCGTTCTTCCCGGCACGTTTGTAGGAGGCGACTCCCATAGGGGTCAATAGAATATATCTATTGGGTTAGCAGACTATTACCAATATTCCGTAAGACATCATAACCACAATATTCATGCTAAAAAGTTACGTAGGAGATATTATCATGTCTCCAAGATTCTGTCTATCCCAAAGGGATTAAAGGAATGTATATGTGGCGACCTCTAGAGCGCCACACACAGAGAAACCTAAGTAAACCTAAGCTGCAATTAGTAAAACATAATAATCACAGATGACGCCAGAAAGAAATAAAATCATAATTACAAAAATCAATATCCTAGAACGCGCAATTGAAATATTTTACGGAAACAAGATATGTACGAGTATATACAAATTTCCAACTCAGGCCATTGGCCTGGACGAACTAACCTGCCCAGGTAGGAAGCCTCCTCTTTTTCTGTAGATATATGAAGTAGATCATTTGGGAGAGGCCTGTGTCCAACAGTGGATCGATACAGGCTGATGATGATGATATGTGTGTACGTTATAATAGCTAATATATCTCCCACAGATAAGATGGATCCACCAGGACACTCCGGTGTCAGAACTCCTGACGAAGTGGGCCCCGGCGGAGTGGCGGCTGGAGCTCCGCGTGCGGTACCTGCCTGCGAACCTTCGGGACCTCTGCGACAAGGACCGGGTCACCTTTCACTATTATTATGATCAGGTACATGATTTGATAGATGGCAGTAGATGATAATTATGATTGGTAGGGGATAATACATACATACACGCCTGGTAGGTAGAGATCACAGTTCCCCATTTGTCCCGATCCTGACAAAGCACTTTCGCTTCGTTGACACTCATAAACCTTCATGCACACTCGGCGTTAAATATGTATATATAAACGTAGTGTAGGACGCCTGTCAGGTTGACTGAGGGCCACGAGTGATCGTGTTTGGCGTACCCTGGGGGAGGTCTATGCACAGCTGTAAATGAAGTGAATGTGGTTTGTCAGGATCGAGACAAATGGAGATCTATGATCTCTGACTAACCCTCTTTAGTATGTATGTTTATATAATCAAAATCTCTTTCGGATTTCTAAGTGGTTAGCAGGGATTCCATTATCTCGGTGTCAATTCACCTTACATACATACATATAGTTACGCCTCTACGTCCCCAAGGGGATAAACAGAGACTAGCGATCGCCACCTGGAACGATCTAGAAAAATCTATCATGCTTCACTCGAACCCATTAACCTACTCATACACGCTCTTCTGTTCTTCACACTACGTACGCCCGGTTTGAGAGGAATGTCTCCAATTTTATCACACACATAGTATTTACAAATTCGCGTGTTATACATAATAATATGTGTATGGACTATAATGGTTTTTCTATCCTTTCAGGTTCGCCACGACTACCTCAACGCCAACCATCCTACGGTGGATCAGGATTTAGCAGTACAAATATGTTGCTTAGAAATTAAGTGAGTATACTAATGCGTTTCAACGTTCAAAGTTGATTTCGGTGAAGAAAAACATCGTGAGAGAACATGTCAGTATATAAAAATAGTATGTGTATACGGCGACTTGCTTTACATCCTGTCATGATGTTTATCGATTATACGTGGGTATCGAGTGAACAAAGACAATCACCAATAATATTTAGTTGATAGTGTGCACTCAACTTCTGACGAAGTTTGTACGGTTGTGAATGTGCATGCACATATCATATGTACTACTTTCAAGGGGCGATTGATAGTCACTATCTATCCCGTTCTGGAAGTAGAGGTGTGAATATTATGTATGTGTGTAAAAGGGTCTTGCTGAGACATGAAAAGAATGTTAATATAAATATTAGGTAGGTTTATATGATTAAAAAATAACTTAGCAATGAAAACTTACCTAGATTGTAATATGATAGTTTTTCAAATGAAACGAAATCGAATGTAATGTATTTTTCGTTTCGAGTTGTAGGTGATGTGACTAAATGTGATTGAGTTTTAAATGATATCTATTAGGTGATAAGCTAGTGCAGTAACCTATCACCAATTTTCCTCACTTAAACTTTAGTACACAACTGTTTAATGTGATGAGACATTATTCCGTATTCATTATACAGTCCATAACTTGATTGAGGTGGGATATATTGACGAATTCTTAATGGATTATTTAGGCAAATTGAATTATTATGTGTCTGTATTATATATTAAACTAGTGACCCGCTCCGGCTTTGCACGGGTACAATATATATAGCCTACTCCATTATTTAATGGATGTTATTATACATATAAACCTTCCTCTTGAATCACTTTATCTATTAAAAAATACCGCATCAAAATCCGTTATATATAGGGACAGAGAAAGCGACTTTGTTTTATACTATGTATTAAATGTTTATGTAATATATTGTTCTTTTTGGGACGTAAATTGAATGCCAACACACTGCCTCCATCTTGCCCTGTAGGAGGTGACTAAGGGTCTAGAGTTCAATGGAATATACTAGAATATATATTAACTTTCACAATACAATTTTCAGATACTTTTGTAAGGACATGCAAATATCGCTCGACAAGAAATCCAACATTGAGTATTTGGAAAAAGAGTTTGGACTGCACAAGTTTTTACCCAAGTCTGTACTGGAGGCCATCAAGCCCAAAGTGCTCAAGAAGGCTATACAGCAACAATTTAAAAAGGTATAAACATGTTTATCTTCATATAAGTGACCAAAAAGCGGTTCTTGAGTGGAGGCCACGTCTCGGCAAACGTAGTGTAGGACGCCCCCCTGCCAGGTGGACCGATGACCTCAAGAAGGTCGCTGGTAGTGGCTGGATGAGGGCCACGAAAGATCGTCTTTTGTGGCGTACCCTTGGGGAGGCCTACGTCCAGCAGTGGACTAGTACAGGCTGATTGAAGTGACCGAAAGGTTACTGTGTACCTGTGAGATTCTGTCCATCTTGAAAGGGAATTAGGGACGTGAATGTATGTGCTTTTAAGTGACTACATTATTTATATGTAGTCTTATAGGTAAAAGCTATAATTGCCGAGTGTGTATGAGTGTTAATAAAGTGGATGTGGATTGTCAGAATCAAGATATAAAGGGATCCGTGATCTCTGCCTGACACTCTATAAGGCGTATATCAGGCGTGATGTGTATGTGCTATTGTAGTAAATTTTATTATTTTAATTTAATGATTATATAAAATGGCCAAGCTCAATTATGTCACTAATACGTTCCCGAGACTCCCTTAAACATAGAAAAGCATTAAAAGACCTAAAAAGTGGCTTATTTAACATTTTAAGTAGTTTTCGAATGGCGACAGAGCGTCTCGGTAAACGTAGTGTAGGACGCCCCCCTGCTAGGTGGACCAATCATCTGAAAAAGGTCACTGCTATTGATTCGCTGAGGACCACGAGTGATCGTGTTTTGTGGCATACCCTTGCGGAGGCCTACGTCGATATAGGCTGATTGATTGATTATTATTATTAAAAATGACCAAGCACAATATTATGTTTCCGAAAGTTTCTTATACACAGAAAAGTTATAAATTCGTAAATAATGACTTATTTAACATTTTAACTAATCATTTCCAGGTGGCAAACCTTTCTGACACGGATTGCATGCTAAAATACCTAGAGACGATGCATAGTCACTATGGTTACGACCGGGAATCGTTCACGGGAGCTCTAGGCTCTGGCTGGAGCATACCAGTGGAGCTGGCTATTGGGCCTGATATCGGTAAGCTATTAAACTATAGATTTAGACTATTAAAGAACGGTAATGCGAGGCGGATGTACAACAGAAGAAAATGAAAAGGTTAATGGGTGTGAGTGAGACGAGATATATTTGTCGGATACAAAGTGAGGATCGATTGTGTCTGCCTATCCCGTTTGCGAAGTAGCAGTAGTATTTAATAAATAGTTCGAGGTTCAATTTTAGGAGAATGTACCAATTGAAAAAAAAAGCCTTCCGAGTTTCTATGTACATTTTCTACGGTGAAGATAAACATCGTAAGGAAACCTACCTGTGGCCCAAGTCTACTAATGTGTTTCAGGAAATTCGTAGTTCAATATCATTTCAGAATCGGTGTCAAGATGTTAATGTAATAAAAGTGTCAAACAGGATTGAATTTCACATTGGTGACAATAGGTGTCAAATTTGTTCCCTAAGTACCCTTGTAGGTATTAACTCAGTGCTTGAAAATGACGACAAGACTTACCACCTGTCACATTGAGCACTATCTGATTAACACTTGCATTTGAGGTGACCAAACAAATCTTAACTTCTACAATTATGGAAATGAGCACTTGAATCTACTACCACGCAAGGGTTAATCGTTAACATAGCTAATACCGACGAATGATGCTTTTCTTTTCTACTGCTTTCCAGTCTGGTCGTTGATTATATATGCTATATATGTATTTATCTATATATAATACGTATATATTTCTTAAATATACGTTGACTAGTACCCTTAACACAAGTCTTAAATGTACTTAACAAGGGGCTAGTTCAATTGGTGTAATAATGTCCAAATATTATTATATTATATTATTATATTACTGACGAATGAAATGTTTCAGATATATCCTACGTATCGCACAAGGCGGGTGAGCCTCCCACCTACACCAAAATAGCCTCTTTCGGAGACATCATAGCAGTGCAAACACTCAAGTCTAACTGCACAACTCAATCGCAAACTCAGGTAAGTTGTGTGACAGAGTGGAATCAAATGGTTCCATGAGGTTAGGTAGTAGAAATTTAGTGAAATGACATGACAAGGATGTTTGTTTATTTATTAAGAAATTGGTACACAAACAGAATACAATCATGATATAAAAACAATAGAAATACATGTTGGTCCTAAAAATTCAGATTGTAATTCAAAGCAGTGCATACAACATGCTAAACATAATATATTAAGTACACCGATTAAAATAAAAAACGGAAAAAATGAAGAACAAACAAGACACAGAAAAAAAGAAAGTGAGATAAAGAATAATTAATAATTAAAGTACTGAAATTTACAATTCTAGAATTGAAATATGTACTGTTCATTTTTTTCTCCTAGATCACTTTTTAGCACAAATATTGGGTTTTTGCTAACATATATACATTGAAAACAGGTTGCTAGCCCATCGCCCAATTGACCCTATTTACCCGTAGTCCCTTAGTCGCCTCCTACGACATGCCGGGAAGAATAGCAGGCATACGTAGCATTATTTTAAAGGCTTGTGGTTTAATGGAGTTTTTCCTTAGATTGTCAATGTGGGAAAACATTATAAATAAGTAGACTTGCAAGTTTGTAATTCGCCGAAGATTTTAATGACTAACATTTCACTGTGATCTTTAGCCAGTTTAATATATGCTATTTAATTATATTATATAGTCACTGCATAACCTATCAGGCGGAATCACATCCTTTCACCTATGCTAACATATCTCGACGCATAGAATAAAAGTACGATCTTTAACTTCGTTGATGGAACCAGGACCGTTGTTTCAAGAGCGATAGTCATTGTTTCGTTGATTACCTCACAGTGATGAATCACATTGACTCTTAATTTATTCGTACCTCCTTCGCCTTTTTATCATCGAACCTCCCGGAAAACGGCGGGATACCATCCCCATTTGGTAGAGCTACCGCGTGCCCGCACAAATCGCTTTAACGTGTCATTCAAAATGCGGGCCGGTAAGGAATGGAATTCCCTGCCTGCCTAATATTATATATATATATATATATATATATATATATTATTCCCGGAGGTATTTAATCCACAGTTATTCTAAACTAGGGTGCATAGGCATAGGCATTTTCTGGGCACGCTCGCTACATCTTAGACTCTGTCTGTCGCCTCCTTTGAGTTGCAAACAGGGTCAAGAGTGAGCCCATTTCAGTAAAAAATAAAAATTCTTTATCATTTCAGAGTGGTTCGTCTTGTGGCAAGGCAGCTTTGCAGCTAAGAGTCAAGGGTGCCTCAGAAACTCTCACCATTACTTGTAGCAGTGTGGAGGTGAGAAATTTATTTCTTGTCTACACGCAAGTTCTATATTGGCGTATACTTAGCAAGCATTTGACGTATTTGTGATACAATATGTCTGTATAAGTTATTCGCGGCCTTCCTCTTCCAACCCTACCAACTTTGGTTATATAAAATTGAGTCCATAGGTCATTTACCAATTTATCTATCCGCACCGTACCAAATGTATGTATCGAATTCATATAACATACGCTTTACGACTTGTGTATACACACTCCCTGTTTTATTGTGGCGGAGTAGTCCGAGTAAATTTATGTACCGAATCTTTAAATGAATAATAAAAATAATAATTGGTGCATTGATTTTCTTTTGTAGAAATTTCGGTTCCCTCCACAAATAATAAATCTATGTTTTCAACACTATTTTATATATATATAGCAAGGCAACCTAACAGGTTCCCCGAACAGGTAGCAGTTAGTGCTTGTAAATGGCGACACGGCTTACCACCTGTGACTTTGAGTACTGACTATCTGGTCAACGCGTGGGTGACCATAGACTCAAAGAACAACGCAACAGCAAGAGTATGCGAATTTAATGACCGTGAAAGTGTTTGTTATTTGTTATGTTATTTTCAGGCAGCAGAGAGTTTGGCTGACCTCGTCGACGGCTACTGCAGACTAGTCACTGATTCGCAGACGTCGTTGTGGAATAGAACGAGTGAGTTAATATCATAGAACAACCATTATAGTATAATAGCTAGTGTCTGTATACGGCGATACGGTTCATTACCTATCACGGTGTGTGATGTCTATCTAGAGAAACTCGGGCTTTGAATGGGAAATTTCGGATATGGGCACTCAAGGCTTTCGCTACCCCTCCTCAATGTATGTATAATATATATTATTAAAAGATAAACACACATGTAGAGTTTACAAACGAAACGTTGCTTAACAAAACGTATCTGTAAATGGACTGTGACTCAGCGCTTGTGCATTGTATCAATAATGTATTGTTCAAGTAATGCACGTATGACGATCAAATAGCCTTACTTAAAAAAAGGAAGATTTTAGAAGTATCTATAACCGCCGAGTATGTATAAGGATATCAATGAACTCAAGGTATTCAGTTTAGAGAGAAATGGACGGGCGTGATATGTATATGTGTATGTGATATGTATTAAAGTGTTTGATACGTAGGTCTAAGTCAATATTTTCATGTTTCAAGCTACCCCATGGAAACAACTGCACTGTCAGTGCAAAAGTAAGTTCTCTAGATAATGATTCGGATATTGTAATAAGTTCTAGTATATACTGTGATGTAAATTTGTTACTAGTTGTATAATATATATTTCGATAGGTCTTAAACCTTTGTTAATCGTAGTTTTAATTTTCTCATATCCTACTTAGACTAGAATATTGAAATACGTCATTCAAATCTCCGAGGTTCAACGTATATACTTTAATAAGAGTTAAATACAGATACAATGATATGTAGAACAGGTACAATTGGAATATAACAAACTAATAATTGTCGATGTGTTTTCATGTGGGTTCGCCAAAGCCGTAATTATGTTATTACATTAGTTTAAGTAATAGTCGTATTTTTTAAAGCAATAATTTAAGTTATATCATACGCATTAGGGATTTGCCTGTAAAGTATGTTATCCTGTTGTGAATAAATAATAATATAATATTATTATTTATTTATTTTACCTACAATTTTTTTAGTAACTATTAGTACTATGTCATCAGCTGCTATTATTTATTTACAAACAAGACACCTATACCTTATATTATGTGTGATTTCAGCGGAAATGAGCAGTAGTTCGTCAGAGGGCAAGACCAACTCCACTTGGGAGGGAAACACGGCCACCCTCCTGTCCGAGGACTATGCGGAGATAGTCGACGATGACGCTGACTATTCCACTCCAGCTGGTGAGTTATGATGACTATTTAGACACCTAATTGTATATAAAATGTCAATAGTTTGATTCGATTTATTTTTAATTATTAAGAATGTTTAATTTATAAGTTAATTTTAGTTTTTATGAATAAGTTTTTTAAGAATAAGTTAATGTGACAGATGGTAAGTCATGTCGCCATTTACAAACACTAGCTATTACCTATTTGGGGAACAGGTAGATTTCCTCACGATGTCTTAGTAGTATCCATAATATCGCCATAACGTATCTTCTAAGTTTTTTGAATTCCTAAAGGCATTGAATTAATTTGATATACTTTGATTTCAGTCCGAGATTACGAATTGGTTCGTAACCAGATCGAATTAACGGGGATCATCGGGGAAGGCCAGTTTGGTGATGTGCACAAAGGTATTTATATATGTCATGGATATCTCTCAAATACTAGTATAAGCAAAACTCTAAATTCTAAATCTAAACTGAAGTCTTATTCTAAAATGTAATTTTTATAATTTATTTGCTTATTCGGACATTCAACTAAGTCGATTTTGATTAGACAGTCACTGTATTTTTATTAATATACGGTTTTGTTACGCTTTGTTACTTGCATCTTTTAACTTTATCTATAGGAATGCAAAGAAGAGTCATCTATTTACCTCTACTAATTCCTGTCTTTACTTTCACTACGTTTTCTTTTGATATTTAATACAGACGTGTGCATAGCAAAGAGGCCCCTGCTGAGACTAATTGTAATAATACACCCTAATTACGCATGTGTATCAAATAAAGTTTCTTTGTCTTTGAAAGAAACATACATTTTAAACACATTACTATCTTCACCAAGTCGTAGATATACATTGAACAAACAACCACATTTATTCGATGACCTCTGTGGCGCGATCGGTTAACCACCTTACCAATGTAGTAATTCAATTGGTGTGATAGTGACCAAAATTTTATTAACTATGTGAGACCGGGTCATATCACGATAAATTTATAAAGATATGTGATTACCTTTATTTTGCCCGACGTTTCGACCCAGTTGGCTATAGGCCGTGATCGCGGGAAGACTAGCTCTAGTCTCAGCAAATGTCTGTCTACCCTCTCAATTTTTGTTAATTCATAGCACGACAACCTACACTCACACTATCCGAAGACACATCCGCAGTTACGCCACGCGAATATAATCCCATGATTACCGGTTCCCATGTTTCCGAAAGCCTAAAACCATCACCATCGAAATTATTGGGATGTTTTTAAATTTCAATAGCCTCACGAACAACCCTGGGATAATAATGTTGTTCCGTGGAGATGGGCAAAATAAAGGTAATCAGATATCTTTATAAATTTATCGTGATATGATCCGGTCTCACATAGTTAATTAATAGTGACCTAAATATGTAAATAGTAACAACTTTAACATTTCCTCCACCAGGTACTTGCAAAGTGGCCTCAGCTAACCACCCATCACTTCGGAGACAGCTGGCCCAGCTGAAGAGGCAGGGCAAGGGACAGGGCGGGGAATACGTGCTGCCAGTCGCCGTTAAGACCTGCAAACTGGACGCCGATTTGGACACAGCTGAGAAGTTCTTGGAGGAGGCTTGTGAGTATATATGTACTTGTGTACTATAGCATGCTAGGGAAAATAGAGTAACTAGAGTTTATAATTGTTTATTATTTATTATTTAGGTCGCTTTAACTACTAGGTCATTAGCGACCGACATTTTTAACTACTTACATATAGTAACATACGTATGCACTTATTACTTAACATTAATTATATGGAGGTAATTTATCTTTTTTAAGTACTCAATAATATTTGAAAGGACCAGTTTTTAGGGACTATCTTATTACAATGTAGATATAATTGTTTGTCATGATATTTTGTGCTAAATATTTGAGTGTGTTAGTCAGGTTTTGACTTTGAATGATACGATGAGGGTATGATACGCGTCTTTTATAAGTACTGGCAATTCCATACATATATACATACACACATCGTGCCTTATTGTCTGTAGAGAGATAGGGAGAGATCGCGGATCTCCATCTGTCTCGACCAGATGAGGATCCTTGATATCTGCCTACCCCTTTACAGGGAATCAGGCGAGATGTGTATGTATGTACAAACGAGTTCATAAACTTCACGCCCGTTTCCCTATAGAGGGGTGTGATCCGGGTTCCTATTCCGATCCTAAAAGACCTCTTTCGCTTCATTAACATCCATACACCTCCTCATACACACTGGGCAGTTATAGGTACTTTTTATCCTATACGTGTACAAATAATAAGAGTATTTTTGCGACACTATTACACCAATTGAACTAGCCCCTTGGTAACTTAAATTAGGTGTTCTGTAGAAGTCTTTGTCTGAAGTGAATACCACCATATCTGGCTATAACCCGCTGGTCTCTCACTCCTCAGACATAATGCAGCAGTTCTCGCACCCGCACATCATAGGGCTGGTGGGAGTGTGCAGTACGCCGCCCATATGGATCGTCATGGAGCTGGCTACCCTCGGCGAGATGAGGGCTTATTTGCAGCAGAACGCTCACAGGTTGGTCACTTAATTTATGTTTGTTTAGTGAAAGTTGGGTATGGCAAAAGAAGCATGAAAGTAGAAGCAATGCCGTCGAAATGCGGTCACTGAGAAGCATGTTAGGAGTGACATTGAATGATAGAATTAAAAATAGTGTGATAAGAGATGGTTGCGGTTTGGAAGAAGATGTAGTGACTAAGATTGAAAAGAGCATGCTTCGATGGTTTGGACATTTTATGCGGATGAATGATTGCAGATTGACAAAAGCAATATAGAGAAGATGTATGAATGTTAATGAAGCGAAAGTGGTCTGTCAGGATCGGGACAAATGGGGATCCGTGATCTCTGCCTACCCCTCTACAGGGAATCAGGCGTGATCTGTATGTATGTAGTGTAAGGTCATACTAAATATTATATACTATTCGTTTATATATAAGTATTAGTGTTTTTAATTACGTACATATTTTAGATTTCCAAAGGTGAGGGAAAACATTGTCAGGAAACCTACCTATCCCGTATGATAGGTAATAGCCAGTACCTGTATACGTCGATACGGTCCACTTCTTATCACGTTGGATGCTGTTTATCTAGTAAAACAGGCCTTTAAGGGGCTTATACCTAAAATAGCTGAGAAAATTCGGAGATGGGCACTCATAACCTCAGACTACAACACCACAATTTTTTTTTAAATCTGCTTACGAGGTTACATAGGAACCTGTCTCCAATATTTCATATAGAATACCATCAAAATCACGTGATCAAGGAGAATATCTGCAAGTTTCTGCGTACCCCATAAGGGATTAGTCAGCTTGAGTATATCTATATTGAAAAAAGGTGATGTTAGGAGTACCTATAACCGCTGAGAGTGTATGAGAGGATGTATGAATGTCAATGAAGCGAAAGTGGGCTGTCAGGATCGGGACGAATGGGGATCCGTGATCTCTGCCTTCCCCTCTACAGGGAATCAGGCGTGATGTGTATGTATGTATACTTATTGTAAGGTGGTAATTTTAAAGTGGAATATTAACCCTTTGGGTCTTGGAATTAAGTAGAAGAATATTAGTACAATGTCATAATACATGTCCCTCGTGTATATATAAACACAATTTTTGTTGTGAACCTATCGTTTTTCATTATTGTATTTATTCTTCACGTAATGGTTGTCTGCAAGAAATGGCTCAACGCCTAAGACAACCTATTCTTTTGGTTTAATCTTCCTTGTTTTTATTTGTTGATGTGTAAGAAATGCCAATAAAGAACTAAATCATAGTATACATTTACTATCTATTTACGAGGTTAAATAGCAACCTGTCTTGAATACGAATTTTAGCAGTGATCCAAGAGAATATCTTCAACTTTCTCGCACCCCATAGAAGACAGCTGTAGTATACAAGTGTCTTGTACCCATTAGGTTGGAGACGGTGACCCTGGTGCTGTACATCTACCAGCTGTCCACAGCCCTGAGTTATCTGGAGAGCAAGAAGTTCGTGCATCGCGACATCGCAGCCAGGAATGTCCTCGTCTCCACGCCTAATTGCGTTAAGGTAACTAGTATTTACTGGTAATAGTAGTGCTATGGAGTAGTATGTGGTAAAAATGGGCATGATTAACATTCAAACAAATAATGTTTATAATTTAATTATTTTAATTTAGTACATTACTAACTTATTTATAGAAGTGCTGGTACGTACTTAAGGGTTTGTCAGAATATCAGCGTTGGCAGTGTGAATTTCACACAATCAACATTAGCTGAGACAAATCCTATTCACACTTGCGCGGGGTTGCCATGTGCGCTTGGTTCCATAAATGTAAATTATTATATAATTAATTCTTTTCTCTATTTGTGTATATGTATTACTGCGTCTAGTGTGAATAAAAGGAATTTTATTTTTTAAATATACTACTTATATTCTATTTAAATAGAACATTGATTTGCTAATAGAATAATTTGGGTCACTTTTCACCATTTTTGCTGAAGGAAGGCAGATGCTATAACTAAGCATTGTGCAGGCATTATAATCAATTCGTGACGGTATTGTAAGTAATATTGGTAACAGTATATATGTAAGTCTGTTGCTTTTTACAAAAAAGACTAACAAACGCGTTCAACATTAACCCTTGCGGGGTAGTCAGAGGTTCAGGTGTCCATTTCCGCAATTGAGAAGGTTACTTTTGCGAACCCACGTGTTGATCAGATAGTCAGTGGTGATAAGCCATACTCAATGGTGGTAAGCCATGTCGTCATTTTTAAGCACTACTATTTATTGCCTGTTCGGGGAACAGATAGGATTCCTCACGATATATTCCCTCACCGAAGTATTCGACGTATTTCGTAAATGTAATTTTATTACGAAAATGTACAAAAAAAATATTATAACTTCATTTCCATTGGTACATGCTCAAGCGCTGAGCACTAACTGATACAGAGTCAAGCCCCAAAAAACAGAGCTACGTCGAATTATTTCCATTTGCATGATTTTTACACTCCAATGACTAATGCCTTAATCGGCAGACTTATTCAGATTATATTCTTCTTACGTCTAAAACTAGACTTTGTGGGTAACCAGTTTGGTGTGTACGTAACTATGAAGTTAATAATTAAATGGCTATTTCGTACATATGTGTTAATTAGATAGTTAATACTCGGGATTTTAAGCTATGTCAACATTTATAAGCCTTGACTATTACTTGCTCTCAGGAACAAAGTTTGGGATAGCCAAAGTGTGTAGCTAAATCACATTTTTGCCCTATTATTATGACTTTTTCAAGAGTGATGTACATGATTTCAAATAATATAGGTTGTGTGTAGTAAACGTTATTTACAATGCATTTCGTTCTATTACATTGCAGTTAGCTGATTTCGGCCTATCCAAAATGGTGGATGATAAATCTTACTACAAAGCGTCCAGGGGCAAACTGCCTATCAAGTGGATGGCTCCTGAGTCCATCAACTTCAGGAAGTTTACCTCGGCTTCAGATGTGTGGATGTTTGGTAAGTTCTTTATTATTTAAAGATTTTTTTTGTTTAATTTAATGAGCATATGCTAGTCATAATAGAGTATACTTTTTAAATCCCTTTCCCTTCTTGATTGTCATTATTATCCGGGTTATAATGGCATTGCTAAATACAAACCATTAATGGAATGTTTTTAATGTACACATCACGGCATTAACCTGTTTGGACTGCATTCAAAACAGTGCAAAAGCATGACTAAAGGAATATATATGGTTGAAGTGGGAGGGTTACGTAGGGGCCGGCCTAATAAAACATATAACAGTCAGATAGACGCTATATTGAAAAAAGGTGACGTTAGGAGTATCTATAACCGCCGAGAGTGTGTGAGAAGATGTATGAATGTCAATGAAGCGAAAGTGGTCTGTCAGGATCGGGACAAATGAGGATCCGTGATCTCTGCCTCTACAGGGAATCAGGCGTGATGTGTATGTATGTATGTATCAGTTTTACAACCACTCAAAGTCTACGTATACCAGATAGCCAATACCTAAAGTCATAGATCCTCATTTCTTTCGATCTACTTTCGCTTCATTGACCTCAACACCTCAATCCATTTCACAGAAAACTACACCACATAATTCTTCACCAACCCCTTAACCCTTTCACTCACCAGGCGTCTGCATGTGGGAGATCCTGATGCTGGGCATTAAGCCCTTTAGCGGGGTCAAGAACAGTGACGTCATCGTTCGCCTGGAGAACGGGGAAAGGCTCCCTCTACCGGCCAAGTGTCCTCCCAGGCTGTACTCCCTCATGTCACGGTGCTGGTCCTACGAACCCTCCCAGAGGCCCAACGCTACCACGCTCAAGGATACGTTGTAGTGAGTATATTGAGTGAGATTTTTGACGACCTCCGTGGTGCGATCGGTTAGCCGCCGGAATGCTAATCGTGAGGTCCCAAAGATTCCCGGTGGAGGCAGAGTTAAGAATTACGCTTTTCTACTGCTTTCCAGTCTGGTCGTTGATTATTTATGCTATATATGTATGTATATATCAGAATAAGTCAGTATATGGGCAAACGCATTCAGTACCATTAACCCTAGCGAAGTAGTCAGAGGTTCAGATTTTTATATCCGCAATCGCGAAGGTAGTGATTCTATGGCCACCTTGAATCCACGTGTTGACCAGATATTCAGTGTGACAGGCGGTAAGACGTGTCGAGATTTACAAGCGCTAATAGGCATGTTGACAAATTTTGAGAAACTGTTCTATAATATTTGGAAATATATATGGATTATAATAAACACAATATTTCTGCGGAAAATTAAGGTTTAGTACTTAAAAAATGATTTTTGATTCATAAATTTAAAATTTGCACCAAAACGCGTCAAAGTGTAATGGCGTCGCTTGCATACGTCACTTTAGAGTACAAGGAACATTCGGTGTATGTAAACATTATCTAATTCATATTTAATTTGGACATTTTACTAGTTTTTACATTAAAACATGACTTCGAAAGCATATAAGTAGTGTTCCGTCCCTCTGTATACTAATACGTCCATAAAAACTTCTGAGAAGTTATTTATTTTCGTTCCTTTCGATAAGAAATTAAGAAAGAAGTGGCTTAAACTTGCAAGACGTGATTTCTTATTTTGTAGAATTTTGTTGCCTAAATTCATTATAAGTTAGTTTTATGGGAAGAAGTAAACATTGATATATCTACCTACAAAATTTTTGGAGGATATGATTCTCTTACTCACTGTTACTTATTGAAATCAAATCCTCAATGAATGAGCTATTAAAAAGGTATTTTATTTCATTTTCAATGTTATACTGTTCCATATTATATTTATAATATTGTAAATAGTTATATGTTATAATATTGAAAGTTATACTGAAATAGGTACAATAGCTATGCTTTCAACGAATTATTTTTATGGTTTAAATAGTTAATTAACTGGTTAATACACAACACTTACATGGAAATTTTAACATTTCTAAATTCTGCTGAACAGAAGTTTTTGTTTGATGCCAGAAACGTTCCTAGCATTATCAAGTCGATTCTTGGTAAATTTGCGCTTGAAGCTTTTGTAAATCCTTGTTCCATGACTCAATTTAGCGTAATCAATTTATGATTATTATTAAATTGAAGTTAATAAAACATTAGCGGCGTAATTAATTAAAAAAGCGAGCGAGTGTGTAGTAATACAAATGTAAACAAAGAGAATGAACTCTAACGTGACGTCATGCGCTCTGATTGGCGTTCAACATGTCATGACGGATTGCCGTATTTAGCGATTTTATTTTATCGATTATTATATTAATCTTGGTTTTAATTATGAGAAGAATCAGAGTTTTAGAATTAGGAATTTTGTAATAATATACACACAAAATATTTCAATGAAATTCACTTGTTGTCAACATGCCTATTGTTACCTGTACCACAGATAATATAATACTCCTGTACTATTGTGTGATAGGGTACAGAATAGTGTGATTCGTGAACGTTAGTGTATGAAAGAAGATGTAACGACGAAAATAGAGAAAGGTATGTTAAGATGGTTTGGGTACATGGAGAGGATGGATAAAATCAAACTTCATTTCCATTGGTACTTTCTCAGGCGAGATTTGAACCCTATACCCACTGATACAGAATCAAGCCTCAAACAACTGAGCTACAATTCTTCTTTTCTCTACCTTTCACTCACTAACTCTATTCTTCTCCCACCAGTGAGATCCTGCAAGAAGAACGCAACAGTGCGTGGGATACCATGAGGAGGGAGAACCGAAGAGTGGCTGCCTCTTCGTGGGGAGACGAACCTCCGCCAAAGCCGTCAAGACCTCACAACCCTTGGTGACTGCACGTGAGTTATTACACAATAATTGTTCCCATAATCACTACATAGTATAAAACAAAGTCGCTTTCTCTGTCCCTATGTCTCTTTGTATGTCTTGGAAACTACGCAACGGATTTTGATGCGGTTTTTTTAATAGAGTGATTCAAGAGGATGTTTATATGTATAATAACATCCATTAAATAGTGAAGTAGGCTATATATTTTATACCCGTGCGAAGCCGGAGTGGGTCACTAGTTAGATATAAAATACAAGGTGAGGGAAAACATCGTGAAGAAACCTACCAGTTCCCCGAAAAGGTAATAGTCAGTGCTTGTAAATGGCGACATGGCTTACCACCTGTAACATTGAGTGCTGACTATCTGGTCAACACGTGGGTTCGAGGTGGCCTTAGAATTACTACCTTCGCAATAGCGGAGATGAGAACTTGAATTTTCTAACTACCCCGCAAGGGTTAATAATCGTGAAGGCGTATGTTTAGTGTTACTGTTAAGGAATATTGCTATCGGATTGTTAGCCCATTGTTTAATCGATTTCAATGACCCCTAGCTCCTTTGTGGCTTATAAATGTGATGTCGCGAATATTGCCAACTAACTAACATCTTTTGTGCACAAAGAACAAGACACAACAGCACACAAAAAGAGCTTGCAATGTGGTAGCAGTTCACATACCTTTTTTGGAGCAATAAAAATTGTACAGTTTTCGGTTCTTTTACTGTAGATTCCATAACATGTGATATTTGTGTGACAAAAACGCATAATTAAACTAGAGAATATAGCGGCTGTAGCCCAGTGGATAAGATCTTGGACTTCGTATGAGAAAGGTCCTAGGTTCGAATCCCGACTCTGGCATGTACCAATGAATGAAATTTAAATGTGTTTTTCATTTACGTACATAATTTACAGTCGCTAACGGTGAGGGAAAACATCGTGAGGAAACCTGCCTATCCCTCAGGATAGGTAATAGTCAGTGCCTATATACGGCGATACGGTTCACTACCTATCACGTTGGGTGCTGTCTATCTAGTGATACGCGGGCTTCGAATGACCCATACCTAACATGCCTTCGAAATTTCGAAGATGGGCATTCAAGCCTCTAACTAGCCCACCATAATAAAAAAAAGGGAGTGTGTATACACAAGTCGAGAAGCGTATGTTATGTTATGTAAACTAGAGTGTATATCAAAAGTCCATTTCCTTTGCAGCTGTAGAACAACCACCGCAGCCGGCTCCAGCTGTTCCCCAAACGTACATAGTGGCTCAAAACCCTCTGGTCCTCGCCCAGCTGTTGAGGGAGAACCAGTCCAGACCTCTGGAACCCCAGGCCTACACCACGCCTGCTTCGGTATGTTGACTATTTGATAGTATGGCAACTAGGGTATAAGAAGTAAAATTGAGATTTAGGTTGGAATAATGAAGGATGTGATTGTAAAAAGTAAAGAGAGTGTTGTGATTCAAAATTAAAGAGGGAATAATTATACGTTGAAATAATATTGACAAAGTGCCTGGGACTATTGTTACGTGCACTGAATTCAGTTAGAACACAGGGAGAATATTGACAAACATTTACTTACATTCAGATACTTACTAGTCTTAATGAACTTTATTTTAAGTGTAACCTAATCAAACAATATTAGTGTAAACTGTGAAAGAAAAAATAAAACGTACAACAAAAAGTATAATCATCTCAAGGAGTTGATAATAGACTACACCAAACCAGTCCTTCCACATAACTTGTGAATGGTAGACTCACATCCTGAGCTGCAAACAATTCACCCTTTGCATGAGCTTCCCTTCGTCACTAACACGAGCCGTTTCCAACAGCAACTAACAAACTGCTTTTGATCCCTAACAGGTCTTTAACACTGTTGCCGTGGATTTCGCAGGCAATATACCGGGGGAGCAAGTCGAGAAACTAATTCAATCACAACCAGAAAACGTAGACTTACCCCTACAAACTGTACCTATTCCTGTTTCTAGTTTACACAAGTTAGACCCGGTCGTACCTGACAACACTTTGACAGCAGAGCAAGAGCTAACTGTCATTATAGCGGCGAAGACAGCTGTGACAACTTGTGTCAGAATATCTCCCCCCGGACTGACGTTAGTACTCCCAGCCAGTTTGACACTGACACTTCAAGTGACACTTACGCCAGGAGTGTCAGGTCATTAGAACGTAGCCCGCGTGCGTTGACCACAGCTGAGAGAACTCCCATTCGTATGGGGTCCCTAGAAAGAAACCCTAGAAGTATGTCTCTTAGAGGTTCGCCAATAACAGTAGTACCCTTCACGAGACAGCATTCCATACCAGCTTCACCCCCCACCCAGGATGAAAAGGGACCAAGATGTGGGTCAGTTCTCTGTCCAAGGCACTCTGAACGCGCAGTTAGCTGCCAGCGTGGTTAATAAAATGCGCAACATGCCCGAACCGCCGTTAGTGGAAGAGATTTACGACTTCGGAGGCGAGAACGTTAAAAGTTGCGCCGCGATCGCAGCCCAAAAGGCGTACAAACAGTTCAACCCAGTTAACATGTCCGCTTCTCATCCAGTGGGTACTTTATATGGGAAAAACCCAGTATATACTCCCCAAAGACCAATGAGTCCGATTCAGTATGGAGGTGCCATTTATACCCAAAACGTAATGCAAGGGTCACAAATGTTTAGAGCCCCGATCGTTGCTAGGCAACAGTGCGTACCCGTGGCACATCCGTCCGTCCGTAATCAGGTGACTTCGTAGATCGATGTGTCTGTAGGAGCATGTTTTTTGACTTGTAGCATGGTGTTAGCACTAATGTAGTTAGTATGTGTCATAGTTTTTTATGGTTATAAGTGATTGGTCCCTGGTACTTCACACGCTATTTCACGTAGTAATTGTAAATTAAAAATATTTTTTGTTGTTGTTACAACCAAATGGGAACTTTTGTCACTTACAGGATGATTGTTTACATATTTTTTTGGGAGATATTTTTCTTTATGGACTATGTTGTTTTTTTTTACAAACGTCATTTATATTTTTAAATTGTTGAAGTAGTTAGATGAAATTAGTTTGAAGATTCTTATTTGTGTATTTAGTAATTGTTGTTTTATTGTATTCTCTCACTCTCATTGTTATTTAAAATTTGTGTTAAGTTTTCGTTGGTAGATTGATGTGTGGTTTTTAAGTTCCAACATTTAGCATAAATACTCATATATTCAGAGGCACTAGGTTAATACCTATACAAAGAGATACAATTATTTCTAGGTTAACCTAGGTATTTATTTACTGTAAGCTTTTCTTTTCAAGGTTACGTATAATTCAATCGCCAGTACATTTAAAACCCTTAATATCTTCAACCAATTATAACCCTTATTCCGTTTCAAATAGAGTCCAGAATTGGACACAGAGGCGGTGGTGGAAAGGCGGCTGCTAGCTGAGTTGGCGAGACAGCAACATCAGAGTGAGGAGGACAGAAAATGGCTTCAAATGCAGGAAGACAACTTGGTAATGATTATTACTATTTGAATAACATATGTATAATATGTAGTTTTTAGCGTATAAAACATAATAATATACTAAATCCTACATGTTTATGTATGTATGATTATTTATTTTTTATAGATTCCATTACTAAATTATCCGTTCATAGTGTAGGGTTCACAATTGGAGTACGTATAATGTTCTTTCGACAACCTTTTCGATTTCGTCTGTAAATTAAATAATGTCATAAATATTAACAAGCCTTTACAATACAAATGTTAAGATTTTTCAAATTTTTATATCTTTTCATAATTTCATTCAGACGATATTGTACGCAATACATACATACATATATTCACGCCACTACGTGCCCAACGGGATAGGCAAAGTCTATCAAATGCCATCTGGAACGATCCTCACAAATCTCTTGTATATAATACAACATTCTATTACAGAAAAAGCGTCTCTCAATGCAATCGCCACCTGCCGACTCGAGCACAGAAGAGAAGTTGTCAGACTCCACACAACAGATGACACTAAGCGACAAGAACGCCACGCCCCTCGCTCAGTCCTCGGCCAGTTCTAAAGAGACCAGCCCCCATAGCACTGCCAAGGTTGAACGGAGACAGGATGAACAGGTATTTATAGGCTATTCGCGTTAAGTAAATAGTGACGTCATGATAGGAGAGGTTAAACTGGCCAATGAGACGTGAGTAAATGAGAAAACAAGTCACATTGACCAATCGCAGACATTCGTTGTCACGTCTCATTGGTCAAATCGTTTGGGTAATGATGACGTCACTATTTTCTTAACGCGAATACAGTGTGTCACTATAATATTTTTGACGACCTCCGTGGCGCGATCGGTTAGCCGCCGGAACGCTAATCGTGAGGTCCCAAAGATTCCCGGTGGAGGCAGAGTTAAGAACTACGCTTTTCTTCTGCTTTCCAGTCTGGTTGTTGATTATATATGCTATATATGTATTTATCTATGTATAATATGTATGTATTTCTTAAATTTACGTTGACTAGTACCCTTAACACAAGTCTTAAATGAACTTACCAATGGGCTAGTTCAATTAGTGTAATAATGTCCAAATATTATTATTATTATAGGTATTCAGACTGTGGTTGGTTTGGGGTGGGTAGAGATATGAAGAGTGACTATTGTGGTGGAGTTTGGTTGGTTATTTGATAGATAGTACAGATATTAATATATGGAGACCTCTGGTATATACAACGATTGAATATTACTCAGTGAGTAGGTTACCTTACTAAAAGTTTAAGACTGTAAAATATTAATTATAAACTTTTGTGCGAATTAATGAAACAAACATATGTACGTATTTAGAGACTGTAAAAGACATCTGGATGAAATTCATCTTAAAAAGCTGTAATCACCAAAGCTATAGTCTTATACTAACAAACAATCAGTGTCGAATGCAATTTTCAAGTTTCAACAAATGTACGATATAAAACTTTTGCAGACAAAAGACAAACGCATTCACAACCTAAAAAAAATTTATAGAACTAAAACATTTCCAGTTTGAGCTTTCATGCTTTTTGTGTTTAATTGTAACATCCATCTTTCTAATATTTATTTTTCCAGTCTCGAGCCTCAGAGCCAGTCTATTCAGCCACGACAGCAGTGGTCCGTGGAGTGATGGCCCTAGCCCAGACCTCAAACGCGGACGGGGGCGCCCCTGCCATTTTGGGAGCGGTTAGGGCCATAGGGGCCGATTTGCGGAACCTCTGCGCTATGGTTGATAGCCTAGTGGCCTTGTATCCGCCACATGCTCAAAGGTTAGTTTGTAGTGTGTAATACCTTATGTACTGTGTCACTACAGAGTAATGTTCTTATACGTATAGGAGGAGTTTTTAAGTCTGGTTACCTAAAGGAACTTCTAATTTTAGAGTTTTTAAGTAAGTCTGGTTATCTAAAGGACTTTTAATTTTATATGCCTCTTCGGCTATCCATAATCGTCTTTTCTTGAATTGTCATCAATAATATCGTCAGAAAATATGGTACTATAAAACTAGGAGTAAATGTTATACATACATATACATCACACCTGATTCCCTGTAGAGGGGTAGGCAGAGATCACGGATCCCCATTTGTCCCACTGACAGACCACTTTCGTTTCATTGACATTCATACATCCTCTCACACACTCTCGGTGGTTATAGTTACTCCTAATAATAGGTTAGTTTATCAAATTCAAAATTGTTTTATTATACCACATACCATTTAAACATCGCAATGATTTAACAATCACAAATGCGGGTAGTCCAACAAAACAATGTGATCATTCTGAACAGCGTAGACCTAGAGATCGCGCCACATAAATTGGCAGTTGGAGGTGTCGCCACAGTCGCGTAATTCAGTGTTACCAGTAAACACGCCAAAACTAGCACTCACTGTGCCATACCCTATCACAAGCTCTCTTTGAATGTTATCTTATGATCTAAGTATAACAACAATAAAGATTATTATTTTTATAATTAACAAACATAAAGATTACAGAGAAAGTGAGCAGTGTGCCAGTTTTTCCTTAACAATAATTATGATCCATATGGATACGTTTATCGCCTAACGTGGTAAACGGTAAAAAGTGGCTTTGTCCAGCTATCCATCAGCCATAATATATTCAAAATTATAAATATCACAAGCTCTCTTTGAAAGTCATCTTATGATCTAAGTATAAATTAAAAAAACTATTTCAAACATGGCACTGAGCATTGTCTTTACATATTTTTTACCGAGGTTAGATCAGCGGAGACCCTAGCTTGGAGAAGAACTAACAAGAAACTCCGGAAATCAATTTATTATAATCACCCTTAACAAACATAAAAATTACAAAGAGTGAGCAAAAAACACAACGCTGGTAATACTAAATTTACCTTTCATACAAAATAACACGCAATGGCGGAAACGTCAAATTAAAATTAATTATTAAATTTATTATTTAATTTAGTTCCAAGTTTGGCTACTGCCAATTTATGTGGGGCGATCTCTACTCGAGGCCAACATGTATTATAAGCCTCGCCCATGTAACTATTTCAAACATCACATCATATTATGAACATATTAGGTTTGGGTGCTGTCGGAGGATCAGTGATGCTGCTTAGCTGCATCAAATACTGAGACAGCACCTTTTCACTGCATCAAGTGCCAACTCATTATATGTACGAGTATTGTTGTTGTATCAAAGTGTGTATAAATAGTGTTATGTCAAAATGTGTATGTATAGCAGTGAATAAATGATTTTCTTTCTTTATTATAATGTTTAACAATAAGCAAAACTATTCATGAGCAAACCAATATATGTTATATATTCAGTAGTTAGAACGTAAATATGATGCTGTTTGTGTCTTTTCGTAATTAAGTGAAAAAGCTAGTAATGAAATGGAAATAATTGAAACTTAATTGGCAAGCAATCTTTCACCGATATTCCATATTAATGTTACGACAAACACCATTAATATGCTAATAGATAATATAAAGTCAAGGTTTCATTTACACACAAAGTATACATAGATCTTTACATATTACATTTCATTGGAGGTGTATACTTGTTAAATATTCATGCGTTAAAGGCTCTACGTTATATGTGAATAAAGGTTATTTTACAATAAACTTTGTTATGACAGAGAGGTGGAGATGGCCCACCAAGTGTTGAGCAAAGATATGGCAGCACTGGTCGAGGCGATGAGGCTGGCAATCCAATACGCTACAACCACGCTGCAGCATGAGTATAATAAGTGAGTATAGTAGTATTTCCGTAATGGTCTGGGACGTAAAAAGAATGCTAACTAATGCCCTTCTACCCGGGAGGTAACTAAGGGACTAGGGGTGACGATATTTATTGAGGTATACAGTACTAGCGACCCGCCCCGGCTTCGCACGGGTATAATATATATATATATATATATCCTACTCCACTATTTAATGGATGTTATTATACATGTAAACCTTCCTCTTGAATCACTCTATCTATTAAAAAAACCGCATCTAAATCCGTTGCGTAGTTTCAAAGATTTAAGCATACAAAGGGACATAGGGACAGAGAAAGCGACTTTGTTTTATACTATGTAGTGAAGCTGTCACCAATGTTCCAGGACATTACAATCCCATTATGCATGCTAAAAAGTGATCTAGGTGATATGATTGTTTCTCCGAGGTTCACTCCGAAAAGGATTAAAGGACGTGAATATGTATTTATACTTGGAATATGGAAAAATATTATATTTAATACTTAGTTGCAAGATAAATGCCTACGAAATACTACTGTACGCTAAATAGTTTAAGTAATCAATAGTTTATATATAGATAATTTTTCTTTATTTTTTTATCTTACAAAACAAACGCGTTTACGACCAATTACACTTGCGGGGTAGTCAGAGGTTCAGGTGCACATCTCTGCAATTGCGTAGGTAGTAATTCTATGGACACCTCGAACCCTCGTGTTGACCAGATAGTCGGTACTCAATGTGACAGGTGGTGATTACAAGCACTAGCTATTACCTGTTTCGGGGAGCAGGTAGGTTTCCTCACGATGTTTTACCTCACCGTAACCGTTTTTATCTGAGTATATGTAATAAATATACTTTACTTATTATTATAATTATAATCTTTTTTTTAGAAACATGCTCGCAGCGGCTCACGTACTAGCAATGGACGCAAAGAACTTACTAGACGTTGTGGATTGCATCAGAGACCGACACCCCAACATAGACTGGAGATCAGCCCTCTTCCCTGAACCAATGGACTACCCCCCACAACAAACCAGTGGTCACAGAAACAGCGTCCATCTAGCCCAAAACACAAATTTCGCTCTTATCCAATCCGCTCCGATACCCCATAACGACATCCATCCACCAAATCACTCTCAAGCACAAAACTACCCGCAAAATTACGCCCAGACGCAAAGTTACCCAGATGTCCCCCAAAACGACTTTAGGAACCAAATGCTGGTACCCCAAAACCAAATACTTACCCCAAGAAACGTACCCATGACGGCGGAAAATCAGAAAGAGCCTTTAAAACCGGAGTTTAAAATCAATCAACCGGTCACTGTGAATACAGCACCTATTATAACGGATTACACTCCCAAAGAACACTCGAGTCTCCCTATAACAACAGCCCATAGAGTGTCCTCTTTAATACAGAATTATAATACCTATAGTAACGTAAAAGATCCCCAGCCTGTGTATGGCAACACAGAATTAGTAGGTCACAACTCTAGTGACGCCATTAAAATAGATGATACTCCCATGCAGTCGGTTAGGAGCCGTGTGCAGGCGATTAGTAGCAAAATTGATAGTCAGCCTATTTATTCTGTCAGTAAAAAGTCGCTGTCAGTCGACCATAGTGATCAAGGTTGAATGGGTAAGGAAAAAGGAATGTTTGTTTGCTTCATTGAAATAGGTTTGCCGATGCTTTTTAAGGTTCGGAAGCGATCTTTTTAATAAGCCTGGAGGCTGTGATAATTTTCATACATTTTACAAGGAAAGTTAATAGACACGAATTGTGTGAAGGTCAGATATAATTCGTAAGCTTTTGAAACTACTAAACAGTCGTGAAAAATGACTTGAAATGTACAAATCTTACTCAAATGTCGCAAATTCTTAGTCATGTTAGCAAAATATACTACTATTATAAAAACTATTAACTAAACGCTAAAAGAAAGAATATCCATAAATATAGAAGTCAATAATTCTTACATTTATGACGAATATGTCCTATGTCACAGCTATAAAGAGTGTATATCTAAGGGCAGTTTTAAAATATTACGCCAAATAAGTCATAAGTAATATTTGACGTAACATTTGACAGGAAGAAAAATAAATGTCACGTTTTAGATAAGTTTCTCAATGGCGTCCTTACCTATGATTATCGCTTTAAAAACTCAAGCTAACATACTTTACGGAAGAAAATTCTATGTTTGATACAACGGACAAAAGTATTTTGCTCAAGGTAGATTTTTTGTACTTTTCTACGAAAAAGTGTTTGGAAAATCTGCACGTTACCCATTTCATCTTTTAGTGTGCGTATGTGTAGTGTATGTAGTTAACGTACTTATGTTTTGCTTGTAGTCATTCAATGTAGGTGTATTTACCGTCCCTTGCTTTACGCTCAAATTAGGACTATTAGCGATTACATATATTTGCATTTGTGTTCTATTTACCCTTATTAAGAAACTTTCTTTATGAAAAAAATTAATTGTCTTCATTGTTCCTTAGGAAAAATGTTTACAAACTATATTATATGTAGGTATCATTTTTTCCTGATTCATTCATCGTAATATGTTCAATATGCAATATGTTCAATATGTTCACTCACTCACATATTCATGAATCATTCATTCGTTCATTAGTCAGGTCTATTGATTGAACGATATTCATAGAAATATTCTGAAAAAGCTAGTTTATGATAAAATGAAATGATTAATAATCTATAAACATTATTCAGTCGTAATATCTTCAGAATACATATCATATGACATTTTAAACATTGTTAACCGCCAAAACTCATAACATTTACGCATTGTTGTTAAATATTAGTATAAATTTCTGACTCTTGTATCTAAACAGTATACATATATCTTCAATATTAATGCAGGTATACACATGAAATAAAGCCATTAATGGTGGTATGATCCCATATGATTTTATTCAATTATTTGTTCTATAATAACATTTTAAGTGTGTATGGTATCTATATTTTGAATATAAATGTGTAGAGTAGATGTCATAGTAATTTCATGTCACACATATTTCATATTCATACAATTTTTGTGATTGTGTAGAAATTTATGACATTTAACAAAAACCCATGATCTTGACTCGATATACAGTGTAAAACGAATATAATTTAAGATAAATTATGGCAATTTATGTAAAACTATACGTTTATATGTAAAATGCAAAAGAGTCAATTCTTTTACGTTCCACTTTGAATTAAACCTTTATTTTGTATAAAAAAAAGCAATATTTTTATCACAGGACAATAATAATTTTCTTTACCTAAGTTTGTTGACAGAGAATTGTCAAACATATATGACGAATATAAAATTTATGTATTCTTAAGTTGTACTTACATAAACCCAGTCACAAATAAAGTTTTTTGAGTGTTTTGTCACTATAGTACCACAAAGTTATCTAACCCGATCATAACGTCGCTGTGGTTGTTTTTATTGTTCACAATTCAAAAATATTACCATTTGAAGGCATATAAAATTAGTAGTTCCTAATTAAGCCGTCGGGTCAGATAACTTTGTCGCATAATTTTTCGTTGTGTGTATATTTTTAGTAAAAAAATTTTGTACCAAATTGTATTTTTTATTTTAGTTTTGTATTCACTTAAGCGTTAGATCTCACGGAGAATTGAATAACACTTGTACATTGAAAACGACCTTATACTATTTATTTGTGATGTCTATAATAATTATGATTTGTATGTAATTATCGCCGTGTAAATGTTATTTGTATTATTTTTGTAGTATTATTATAATAAATCAAATTAAAATAGGGATTCATTCCAAAGTTTACACTGTAGTAAGCGAACTATTAGTTAATAATAACTGTGTAAGGCCTGAGATTATTTTGAAGTATATTTCAGATTAAGTTAATCATAAAATAAAGGACATGATTTCATATCAACACTTCTTTTATTTTTCACACGTTTACTGACCTAACGGGATAGACAGAGGCTATCGATCGCCATCTTGGACGATCCTAACAAATTATTCATTCATTTTCATTATTTTAAATATTTTTTATGTTAACTTGCTGTTTTCAAGTAAATAGAGGTTTTAGGGGTATTCAACTCCACCATACGCGTAATCGTCACCATAAATATGAGCATAAAATAAAACATTATACAGTTCACGATTCTTCAGATCTACAATGTCAGAATAACATTTAAGTCATTGATTTAAACAAAAATGTAGACACATAAAGACAGGTTCTGTCCACCCCGAAAGGGATTAAAGGTTGTGAGTGTATATGTACACATAACAGATTAAATTACCCCTAGTCGTGTTTTACGAAATACCGATTTTACATGATAAGAAAGCAAGTTGCATTCTGTTTACATAAAAGACAAATGCGTTCACACCCATTAACCCTTGCGGGATAGTCAAAGATTCAGGTTTTCATCTTCGCAATTGCCAAGGTAGTAATTCTATGGTCACTTTGAACCCACGAGCTTATTAGATAGGCAGTACTCATGTAAGACATGTCGCCTTTTATGAGCACTAGTACCTGTTCAGGGAAAAATTACATTTTCTTACGATGTTTGCCCTCATCGTAGTATTCGGTGCATTTCGCAAATGTATTTTATTACGAAAATGTACATATAAATTCAGCACTTCTTTTCCATCTGCTCATGTTTAAGCAGGATTTGAACCCTGTACCCACTGATACAGAGTCAAGCCCCAAACAACTGAGCTACGTCGAATTTAGTTCCAATTTAATACGGGGCACTAGTAAATTCACCTCAGAAGTGTTTGCAGTTTAGATTAACTGGTTGTCATACAATTCAGTGTTTGCTTGAGCGATAATATATTCAGCTCTACCTATATGCCTAGTTCTAGACTAAACTATTCGAATTTAGTGTACCTAGGTATTATTGAATGTTTGTTGCTGCGTTTACTGTGATTTAGTAGGTGGATAAGTTGATGCAATAAAGTAACAGCTATAGTACATATTTATTAAGTAATTTATTTACATACAATCACGACTATCCCCTTTCACACTAGACAGACTAAATAACAAAGTTGCGATAGCATTAATATAGAGTATTAAAAAACTAACATTTATTTACATGAGTTAATGAATCCTGAAACTATTAGATAATTAAGAAGAATTAAACTAGTTCTTACGGTGAAGAAAAACAGCGTGAGGAAACGTACCTGTTCTCTGATCAAGTAATAGTCGTCCTAAATGGCGACACAGCTTACCCAGCGAGACCAGGCCATCTAGTCAACTCGTGGGCTCGACGCCGCTATTGCATTAGAGAAGATGGACGGACCAATCTTTACCCCGCAGGAAATAATCGTCGTCATGAAGAAGAAAACAAAAGAAACGCATTAACGACCATTAACCTTGCGGGGTAGTCAGAAGTTCAGGTTTCCATCTCCGCAATTGCGAAGGTAGTAATTATATGGACACCTCGAACCCACGTTTTAACCAGATAGTCAGTACTCAATGTGACAGGTGGTCAGCCATGTTGCCATTGAAGAAAAAGAGTGTTTTTTAACCAGCTGTCTCGTTTTCTCAGATTTTAAGATCTGACTCGACTTCTAAATACTTAAGGACAATGGGGTATATAAATGAGAAACAACTATCAAATAGTAACAATCTACTGTGTGACAGATGTAAATAAATAAATACGTCCTAATAATGTACTGAACTTAACTAGTATTTCTTGTTTCGCTAAGTTTACTGGCTAGTAGTAAACAGGGCTTCAGCTGTGCATGCACGGGATTTCTTGATAAACTATTTGGTCGGCGTTTCGACCATCTATATGCAAATGCCTACCCCGCGTTCCTAGGGGATGGAAATTCACAACCGGCTTCAAATCACCATGATTGACTGACCTCAACTAGTTATTTAAGTTGCTTATACTAGTAGTTGTAGAATAAAATAAATAATCTTAATTTATAGGGACAATCAGTATACTAAAATAAGAGAATCAACTAGAAAACAACAAAAAAACATACAGCCCCAGTCTTTTTTTCTAAGGTTTAAGTTTATAAGAACAAAAGACAATATTTTTCATTTTAAAACTGGTGCCACTATGCTTTGTCATGGCCACTATACGTTCGCGTGCTTCGGAATAAAAAATATTGTCTTTGATTCTTAAGAACTAAACCTTATAAAAAGTACTGGGACTGCACTTTTAGCGTTGACTGTACATCGTTTTCGCTGTCGTAATAATGATTTAAATTATTAATATTTAGTTAATACCTAACTTAAGGCTTAAAATTATAGGCTAATGTGTTGGCAAAAAACATAATGAGCAAACGAAAAACTCAATTACTTTCAGAACCTTATAACCCTTTGTGGTAGTCAATAGATATGCGCAATTTTCTTTCTTCTTTGGCTAACACCTACCCACTTGCTAACCTAATTCAGAAGCATAAACCCTAACGACTGAGCTACACCGAACTTTTGATAGTTATTACTACGTGTAAGACTTTTTTTTAATACTTTAATACGCCATTCACCACTAAGGTTATGTTGGTGAAAGTACAAACACTGATGCGTTTGCACTTCTTGTTATTCCATCGCCATGGTTACACCAACGCCGCCAGCCGCTACAACCAAAGAAAAACGAGGTTGAAGCTCCAATTCTTCTATTCAATGTTCTTCGGTTCGTTCCACTTGAGATTCTAAATCTTATCGCAAAGCGAACATATTTAGCCAATTCGGTATCACAATTGACTAAATATTATGCTGAAAAAAAAAATTATAACGTGTATATATAATAACGTGTAGGACTTAAATCATTCTAAAAACCTCACTTGTAATAATGTAACCCAGTCCCTAAAATAAGTCCAAGTTATTCAGTACAAGTATATAATTGATTACTCAGTACATGTGAGGCTATAAAAAGAAAAAACTACAGTTCCCGAGAAAAACTGCGAGATATTCCAGCAAATATTCACACAAAGGGAAAGACAGATGAAACAAACAATAGAAGTGACATATAACAGAAATAAAAGAGCATCTCTATGGAAAGTGAAAAATGAAAAACAATTTCAGCCTTCAAAACCTACCCCTAACAAACTAAGAAGCACAAAACCAGATTACCTTGACCCTCCTCTTTATATAAATTGAAAGGCTTTCCCGTCTTTCCTTCACTGGTTTGAAGGCGTCATGTTTGTAATATAAGTACTCAAAACCAATGTTAATTGAGCTTGCTTGTAGTATATTTTTGTAGGATTTGGTAAACTGGTTTTGCAGTTGAATAGCGGCGCGCGCAAGTTTCATGGTAAGAAGTGTGCAAACTCACACAAACAACTGAAGCTTGGGTTGCCATGTACACTTTTACCTTTTATGAGGGAATTCAGTTATAAGTTAGTTTAGATATTACGTACACATCATAAACGTTGAATACGTAAAGGAAAACATAAGGTATGAGTTTTTGTAAGCTTATACAAAATACATAATGTTTCTTAGTGTATATTTATTTAGTTCAACATGCTATATCATTTTTATTATACCTTTTTAAACAAAAAACTTAAGAGTCCTTAGTAATCCTCGATACTTCAGACATTGATTTCAGAGAGTTTTCTGTTATTTAAAAAACCCTTATTTTTTATAATATACAAGTGTTAATGTGAATATAACTTAGGCGAAAGTAATAAAATTATTCAAAAAAAATTAACAAGCATTAGAATCATAATATACACGATCATATTTTACAGAAAAAGACGAACAAAAATTATAGTAATAAATATCAGAATTTGTTATTAACTAACCAGAATACAAAAAATAATAGTATAAACAACAATAACCCCATATTATCCGATTATAACAACACCACATTCGAAACTAATCACACTAACTACTTATTAAAACAAACCATATCACATACCAATCAAAGCAAACATAATTTTCTCAAAATATTTTCCCCAATTTCTCTGACGTCACACCTCATTGGGGCAATTTTTCCCCACGCTGACAACACCGAGATGCTGTGAAATTCGCCGGGAAAGCGAGCTGCTCCATACCGCAGTCGGTTAGGCCGCGGGACGGCGGACAGGTGGCAGTTTCGTGCCAATCTGCTCTAGCGACCCGTATTTGTAAAAATAACCTCAAAATTTCCCTTTTAATTTGAATTTTCATTTACAAAACTGTTTTTGGTGTCGTGCAATTTAAGAATAGGTTTTGTAGTAATAGGTTGTGAGGCTTCGTGTTTAAGGCTGTGCGGGTGGAACAGGTAAGGAAATGAAAGCCTCCTTTGTGCTTTTGAATTCGGAATGTAATTTTCCACGTTTTGAAATTTTAATTTATTGTATTTGATGTGTAGTGAGTAGTGAATTTTAATCTGCTGTTTATTTTTATATGTAATATAGTTCAGTTTGTATGCTATTTGTTTTATGATAATTTTATGCAGCCGTAGTCCCTATACATTAACACATCTCCTTAATTAATCGAAATATATTTATACTTGAATTCGTAGTACATAATAAATTAAAATACGTTATTAAACTTTAATGTTCAGTACTAGTTATTTTTTCCATAATATAATTACAAAAGTCATTTACGTGTTTTAATTATTTATTATATTATAATCAATGTGTTACATTTAATTACAATAAAACGAATAATACATCCATCAAATACTTAGCGCCACGCCGTGATAAATTACTTATGCTTATGAGCAAGCATATTTATTCCTGATAATGAAGTTAAATAATTAACCACCTTTAAATAAATATTTTACTTAAATAAATTCCATGGTATCCATCTCAAAAGTTCAACTTATATTCCACTTCAAAATTTACCTAATTAGTTGTCATTCTTCTCGTCATTTCTTCAAGAAACTGTAATCCTTTTAAAAGCACTGACAAGGGTATCTCGTCTTATATAATGCAAGTACCAGGAATAAAATTAAAACATTAAGCGGAAGGGTCGTAGGTAAATGTGACCCTGGAGATACGGTTCAAGGTCTTTGGGACCCTTGTCATCATAATTCCACGTGTTTAAACTGTTAGGGAGTGCCTAAAATCTTTTGCATTGTAAGTTATGAACTAATTAAAATTATTGTAGTATTAGAATTATTTAGAATTAGTGAATTAGTTCTAAATTTGATGCAATGAAGAAACACTTTTTTGTACCTAGTAACCGTATTTTTATTAATGGATAAAAAAGAAGTAATTTTTATATATACGTATATGTAAGTATATATAAAAATTACTCATAATAATATTAGGTTAATGGGTGTGAATGAAGCAAGAGAGATTTGTCACCCGTTCAATGTGGTGATCGATAGACTCTACCTTTCCCTTTAAGAACGTAGGGGAGTGAATAAATGTATCTATATAAAAAATCACGTCCCTCCACTGTGAGCAAAACATTAAAACATAACATAGTAAATTTCTAATCGGTAATATTTACTATTAGGATCGTATTTTTATGGAATGTTGTTAACACATTGCTAGCCTATCACCTTATATACCAAATACCTCTAGTCCCTTAGTCACCTCATACTACATTCCATTCAGGCACACCATTCTATTCCCTTTTTACACTATGACATACCCATTCCTACCTGTTCATTCCAGCTATTAGAAAACCAACACTTGACCCGTTCCCTTTGCTTTGAAAGGTTGCCATGCCTTTGCATTCAAAGCCTTTGCCTTAATAAGGGCGTGCCTGGCGCTTTGATTTATGTGCAAATGCAATGCTCAAAGAAATAGTGTGAACGTGACTTAAGAGTGAGGTGGAAGGGAAATGGAAAGATTTTGCTTGTAACTGGAGTTGTATGAATAATTTTATTAAATGCTTTTCGTGATGGCTATTAAAAGTAGATGATTGAGTAAAGTAGGCTGGGAGACATTTTTTTAATATATACTAGACACTCATACAAGATGCTTAAGATGCACGCTTATACATCTTCTCATACACACTCGGCGGTTATAGGTACTCCCAACGTCACCCTTTTTCAACATAGCGTCTATCTGACTGTCATATGTCTAATTTAATAATAAATAAATAATAATCTTTTCAAGTTTATAAGTTATACCTATCCATTACATACAAACTATGATTTTCTTATACTTATATCGTAAGTTGAGGAAAATATGACCCTAATATACAGCAGATTGCCAGATATTGAAGATTGATTATGTCTGGCAACCCGAAAGGATAAGGAAGGCTTAAGATGTGTTATTAAGAGGAAAATGAAAAATGGAATGAAGTGAGGGTACAAAGAAATGTGTAGCTATGGGGTAGCTAGAGATTGAATGACTACTATCTGTTCTGTCACGTCTTCGGTTATTCGAAAGCTACTAAACAGTACTAAATCCAATCTAGATCGAAGCTGTAGTTAAAAGTAGCTTTAGCGTTTGGGTAATAATTCGCCAGTCTGAGTCCAACGTTATATTGGTAGACCATGTCTCCGTTTGTAAATAATAACTTATACCTATTCGAAGTATTAGGTAGGTTTTCTACTGTTTGTGTTACACAATAAAAATTATGCACTTGTAAAAAAATAATAAAATGTTGAAATTTACAGAATTCGGGTTAGTAGATTTCATACCCGAAAGCACTTAATGATATTTATGTATAAGAATTGACTATTCAAAATATACGGGTTTCCCACGAGATTGTCCTTAAGCAACCTACCAAGAAAGTGTTGAATTATTAGAGTGTTTGTTTCATAAGTATGAGTTAATACAAACAACAGATTGTGTTCGTATTAACTCATAATCTGAAAATTAATTTATTAAACTTTAACTATTATTATTAAACTCTCCACTTTCATAATTTTATAGGTAATATAAAATGACTATTAATCGCTACCACAAACCCAATAACCTTTTATGCATGGTCTTATCTGTTGTCTTATATGCAATACTACAAACACCTGCTTTTAGAAGAATACATACAATTTGTGTATGGAGAGGTGTATGAGTGTTTCTCAGGATCAGGACAGATGATAAGTTCATTTAAGACTTATGTTAAGGGTACTAGTCAACGTATATTTAAGAAATATATACACAGATAAATACATATATAGCATATATAATCAACGACCAGACTGGAAAGCAGTAGAAAAGCATAGTTCTTAACTCTCTGCCTCCACCGGGAATCGAACCCGGGACCGCACAAGCGGCTAACCGATCGCGCCACAGAGGTCGTCTACACTGACTGCTCTAACGCACTCAGAACCAAAATTTATTCTCGTGCTTATTTTTTTATAACTTTATACTCTTTGATAGGCAGGTAATTTAGTTTGTTTTAATAAAAATAACAACATTTATTTTCTTAATAATAACATTTATTTATTTAAGTAACCAGGACTCAATTTGTTAGTAGATACTTATGCTAAATTTATGCTGGGTTTGCTTCTCCTGTAAAAGTTTTCTTAACGGCTCTTATTGGGTTTTGGTTTGGTACAACCGATCACTTTTAAGAAGAATATATTCAATTTGATCTGTATCTGTGAATATATTTCATCTTGGTGTGATACCAGCTTCACGATGCATGTTCTTCTTGGGACCTCCTTAATATGTTGCTCAGAATATTCATTTGGTTGCTGGTTAGGTTGCAGTCACATTCTGATGAATTATTTAACTGAATTTGTATTGAATAATGTTGTGCAGAGTTTCTTGGCATTTCTTCTTTGCAGGATTTTCCTTTACGAAATGGCAAAAGTTTAATTAAACTTTTGTTTTCAGATTAACTAATTTTAATACAAATTTTTCATGTCAAAATGTTTTTTTGCCTTCTTTCAATAAGTGATTTTATGATCCTTATGTTGAATAAAAAGCATTTCATTTCATGCACATTCTTCTTTCTTCCTTCCTTATTTTACAAGTGAGTGAAGCATGGCTGAAGGTCGCGAAGTACTCTCGCTAACGACTATTGACATAAAGCGGGGTTTATGGGGCGTTATTGATTTTACGAGCACGCTACGTGACTGTCCTTAGCGCAATTGTGAAACTCTACTTGTAAATGGACTATTTCTAAACACACATACAGTAATGCACACACATACACATACACATACGCTTCACGACTTGTGTATACACACTCCCTTTTTTATGATGGCGGGGTAGTTAGAGGCTTCAGTTCCCATCTCCGAAATTTCGAAGCCATGTTAGGTATGGGTCATTCGAAGCCCGCGTATCACTAGATAGACAGCACCCAACGTGACCATATCGGCGTATATAGGCACTGACTATTACCTATCCTGATGGGTAGGCAGGTTTCCTCACGATGTTTTCCCTCGACGTTACGTTACAGTAATGCATGTACATATCGATGGCAGCAAAGTGTATAAAGACATCTACAAAAACGCAATTTTACAGGGGAGCGAAAAACGTGAAAAAACGGTGTATTTTCTAAACCATACATACAATGTTTATGAAATTTTCAGGAATGGTATTTAATATTACTATTTATTAAATATTATTGAAAAATCATTAGATTACTTTGTAGTTTTTGAAATACGGTACTTGTTTTTTTTTACGCTGTATTATAGAATCAAGCAATAAAGACAACTGACTGATGTCTCTATTTACTTTGTAAAATTAAATAAACTTTTAAATACAAAATAAACACGTTATTTGCAATAAAAACCATAAACATATGTATAAAAACTAATTAAACAAATAAACTATATATCTTCGTAAACGCAAAATAATATTTTCTAGCCAAATAATGCAGATGTCTTTAGTAACACTGGAATGTTTAAACACGTCTTTATCTACTTCATACTAATATACATAAAACTCAAGAAATATTATGATGTAATTACAATCATTTACTTGTAAAATCAAATATATTATTGAGATTCAGTTAAAGTATGGCATTCCTATTTATTTTAATTGTTTTAGTGCTACATTAGGGGTTTTTTTCGTTAATTTAAACTTTAATTAGAACTATATTTGATTATAGATTTTATTTTTATACTTTACATTTAGTATCTTTCTTATTCACGTAGAAAACAAAATAAAAATTTGAATGTAAGAAAATGTATGAAATAAAATTGTCTAGTAAGTCTTCTCGTTTTGTCTCAATCACAAAGTAGGTTGAATGGGAACTATTCATCAGTGTCAACGTCTCCTTCATCACCTAGACCATGTTTTAACTCCTAAAAGAAGTTGTGATCAGAGATGGTGGGATTAGATTTTGCAAACACAAAGACATAATCATTGTATTTAGCAGTCGTGATTGATATTCCTGCATTATAAGAATTTGAGAGTTCCAATGGAATGGTTTCATTCTGCCGAAACCGTGACTTTTTTGCAACATTCAATGATCATAGACATTTCATCTAAATATCTAAATCGTAATTTTAAGATATCATGTATGACTTAGTAGGTTGTACCAATGTTTTGCGTACACCAAGTCCTGGGTTTTTTTAATCATGTGTAGGTACTGTTCAAGAAACTTTTGAAGTTCTGAATTTCGTTTTAGTTCACTTCAACAACTGCATAGGGTTCATTATTGAGTTTACTCCAGCGATACGCAGGTGTACCATTCTAGAGACAGAAAATCTGTTTAATTTTAGAAAATTAATGCATGGACGCTTTCTCCTTCTTGATATGTATGACCTTTTTCTAAAAAGTGATGGCAAATACGAATACGTAAGGTAATGAGTGCTGGGTTGGGCAGAAGAATCCTGAAAGCAAAATTATTGTGTTAGAAATGAGGTCCCTCAGGAGAGTGTGTAATGTTAGGTTCTGTGAAAGGCTACGGTATGATGCGTGAACGATGTGCTATGATAGAAGATTTATAGACGAAAATAGAGATAGGTATGTTAAGGTGGTTTGATGTATGGATGGATTAAACGAGGATTATTAAAAGAATCTATAAAGCCAAAGTGGAAGGTAGATTTGGAAGGGGGAGGCCGCGTAGAACTTATTGAGATCAAATTGGAGACATTCTTGTCAAGGTGGGTGTACGTAGTGTGAAGAACAGAAGAGCATGTATGATAAGGTTAATGGGTGTGAGTGAAGCAAGAGATATTTTGTCAGAAACCTTTCAGATGGCGATCGATTGTCTCTGACAATTCGTAAACACAAACTTATAGAAAAACAATACGGTTCCGGTTCTGACCACTGTAGCTATCTGACCATAAGTGCATATCTTCTAGACCCTCTTCAGCTTTCCTTCTAATGTAATCGTAAAGGCAACTGACAACTTCGTTGGAACCCCTTTTTGCCACAGTTTCATCCCTCATGTAGCAAATTGCTTTTATGAAACCCTAGTCGAAGATGGTGAAGTTATATATTGATAATTTTTTTTTAAGTAAAAAGACTGGGGATAGCGTATGGGTGAGCAGAATACACGACCAGATTCAACTTGCCTCATCTGCTGGGCAGTTGCAGGAAATGCTCACGTGTGTGGATCATGCACTTAAGATGAGAGGTATGAAGCGAAAGTTATGACAGTAGAAAGGAACGGAAGGACATTGTAAAGTTGAAATTGATAAGGAGATTGTGGAGCTAGCGAATGACTTTGTATAACAGGTATGACTTTTTACAAGGGATGGTACTATCTTTGAACTTGCGAGCATGAAGATATGTATGGATGTAAATTTAAATATGGGGTGGACAGAACCTTGGAGGCATAATAATACCTCTTAAGTCGCATTTTAGCATAAATATTAGAAATGTTGTGTCATATACAACATTGATGACAGATTGCCAGCCCATCGCCCAAAAATTTCCATTGAATCACGGCACCTAATTAGCATTATTACGTCACAGACTAGAACGGGACGGGTACGTATCTACGACGTAAAATATTATAATATAGTATCTTTTATTTAGGGATTGCGTTTCAATTTCTTCTAGGATGCCCTCTTATTGTATAAGAGCTTTCTCGGTATCTGAATTAACTGAAAAAATAAATTTCGATCAAAATACTTGTATGAAGTGGTTGTAAATAGAGACATCTGAGTAGTATTAGTCCGCAGTAAATAATGACACCTGCCAGATATCTGCATTTACGCCGTAATAACCTCATGTTTTGAATTAGTCTAAATAAGAACGAAATCAACATCGAATAAAGTAAAACGTATTAAAAGTTATTAAAATATATTTAAAATAAATGTCTTACATAAACTTTTTCTTTCCATAGTTTCTGTTTAATTAATTTGTTAGACCAATGCTGTCGTTAATTTCTTTCTGGACGCCTTTTTTGCTATATTTAACATTATTTTGTTCCTTGTCACACTTATTTTTTTTTCTTTTTAATATAAAATAATCTAGTTTCATGTGCAACTCACAAAAAAATAATTTTAATTTTTTTTTTCTCTAAAACATAACCTGTCCGCGCAAGAACATGACAACTGCCACTTGTTCTTGTTTACGCCAGATAACGGGGCGCAAACTCCCGCGCAATTACGGACATAGTCACATGTCACTGTTTACGTTGCTTGTTTTAAAAAAAGGAGGGTATATATCTTTAATTACTTCCGAAAAAAACCACAATAGTAGGAAATTTTATAATTTTGTTTCGTGAAACGTTAGATATTGATATAATATGCTATTTTCTAGAAAAAAACATTTTGTAAAAATTGCAGTTGTCCGTAATTACTTTGCTGCCATCGATATTATATCATAGGGC
This sequence comes from Leucoptera coffeella, assembly GCA_030578115.1. Taxonomy (NCBI): domain Eukaryota; kingdom Metazoa; phylum Arthropoda; class Insecta; order Lepidoptera; family Lyonetiidae; genus Leucoptera; species Leucoptera coffeella. The sequence goes on along the minus strand of JAMBLF010000971.1, from coordinate 101,639 downwards.
ACTATTACACCATATTGGAGCGACTTTGAATGATAGAATTAAAAATAGTGTGATAAGGGAAGGTTGCCGTTTGAAAGAAGATTTAGTGACTAAGATTGAAAAGGGCATCCTTCGATGGTTAGGAGATGTTATGCGGATGAATGATAGTAGATCGACAAAAGAAATATATGTGAGTAAAGTGGAAGAACTTCTACGTAGGGGCCGGTTCAATAAGACATACGACTGTGAGATAGACGCTATATTGAAAAAGGGTGATGTTAGAAGTATCTATAACTCCCGAGTGTGCACGAGAAGATGTATGAGTGTCAATGAAGCGAAAGTGGTCTGTCAGGATCGGGACAAATGGGGATCCGTGATCTCTGCCTACCCCTCTGTAACTTGTCAGATATGAAATCACTTTTCATAATATATTGCAATATATACCCCTAGCTTTTATGAACCCAAGGTTGCTTATTTGACCCCATTACTCGAAGCAAAACAAACAAAACTATTAACTGTAATGTTTATGCAAATAATAGCAGCGTAATTTCGCCATTCCCGTAATAGAATTATTATGTTGCAGCATTAAAGCAACTGTGAAAAATTCATGACCCTTAAAGGGCGCGCATTAACTGTGAATTTGTTCTGAAGAAAAAATCCTAAAGTATCCATAAACTTCTCACTTGTTAATTCAATATTTATATGTGAGTATGAAAACCTTAAAGTTGCGAAAAGTAGCTGTAGCCTAGTGGGTAAGGAAGACTTCTTATGAGAAAGGTCCTAGGTTCGAATCCCGGCTCTGGTCCACGACTTTTAACTTTTTTGGGTAGTCAGAGTTTTAGGTGTCCATTTCCGCAAGAAATACGAGTAATATAAAGATGCCTAAATATTCCTTAATGAATAAATATTCTTTTTAGTCTTAGTAAAATACATTTACGAAAAGAATCGAATGTTACGGTAAGAAAACCTGTTTAGTTCTTGTAAATGGCGACATGGCTGACCACCTGTCACATTGAGTACTGACTTGGCCAACACGTGGGTTCGAGGTGGCCATAAAATTACTACCTTCGCAATTGCGGAGATGGACACCTGAACCCTAGCCCGCAAGGGTTAATGGTCGTGAACGCGTTTGTCTTTGTCTTGTATTGTGGTTTGTATCCCAAATACCTTGGTCTAAAGTCACCATATACGATACTTGAAGAAAAGCAGCTAGTTACATGAAATTTTAGTGCCAAACTAGCATTAGTGGTAAATCTTTGAGCGGATAAAAGCCACCGGAACCCCTATCATATTACAATTTAAACGAAATATAACCTTATTGGTTGATGTGGATATCATGTATACAAACACTCCCGTTTGCCTGCAGAGGGGTAGGCAGGGTTCACGGATTACAAACTAATTTCGCTTCATTCTCATTCATACACCTCATCACTACATAGTATAAAACAAAGTCGCTTTCTCTGTCCCTATGTCCCTTTGTATGCTTAAATCTTTGAATATACGCAACGGATTTTGATGCAGTTTTTTTGATAGAGTGATTCAAGAGGAAGGTTTATATGTATAATAACATCCTTTAAATAGTGGAGTAAGTTATATATTTTATACCCGTGCGAAGCCGGAGCGGGTCGCTAGTCTTTAATAAAGAATGAAGTTAGAATATATAATATGAGGAAATTAACTAGTTTTAATTTCTAAGCTACATATATAAATGGGATTTATACAAGAACGTAAGATATATAAATGTTTTATAATCTCTGCCGATCTTTCTGCAGGGAAACAGGCGTGATGTGTATGCTATGTTTAGAAATATCATCATACATACATATACATTCACATCCTTCAATCCCTTTCAGGGTGGACAGAACTTCGGAGATTTAGTACCTCCTAGGTCACTTTTTAATATAAATTTTAAGGTTATGATGTCATACAGAACATTACTGACAGGTTGCTAACCGATCGCCTAATTGATCCTATTTACCCCTAGTCCCTTAGTCGCCTCCCATACCATGTCGGGAAGAACGGCAGCTAGTTAGCATTCTTTTAACGTCCCAGCTAGCGCGGGACCAACCGAAACAGTCTTATAAAGACTTTTGCAGTCAAATGACTTATTCCTCACCACAGTACTTTTCCTAAGTGTGGAATAAATGAGCCTATTTCCTGCAGAGTGTGGGCAGGTCGATTTTCAATTTCCCAACAAATCGTTTTCCCGATTCGGGGCCTGACTACGGATTCTCCGTCCGTAGTAAAGGCAATATGGAGATTGGAAAATTGACTACGATTCACACGCATCCGTAGTATGAGATATTGAAGGGTAGGTTATAATTTATAAAGAGTTGGAATTTATGAGGTTTGAGACAAATTACTTGTAATAAGGTTAGATATGTATCTGTAATAATATAGTAGTTAAGAACAAATATATACATACATATATATGTCTTGTTACATTTACATGTAATGTATGTATTGTAATAAGGGTGGATAAAACCAATGAAAGTTTTTAGATGTTTTTATTTCAGGGTTTATTTTGAAATAGTGCTTTAACTTACATACATATAAAATACATACAAATCACGTCCGTTTCTCTACAGGGGTTATTCTGTACCACCATTTGACCCGCTTTCGTTATAGGTTCTGAACTAGTAAACCTAAGAAAAATGAAAAATAATAAAGGAAACCTAAGAATAATAGAACAATATTTGTCCACACCGCATGTTCTCAGGGGTTCCGCTATGAAAGAGTATGTACCTTAATCACATAATGCATCACTTTAGGATATGCACGAGGCTCTTCGGGGATATAAGCACATGTAAGCTAGCGTTAAGGTAAGGATGGTTGCTTATAGGGTGATGAAATATAGGCCTGATAATAAAGAAATAGTGATCAAGGGAAATTCATAAATACAAACCTGAATTTGTGAAACAAACTTATAATGAAGTAACGAATATATGAGTAGAATCTAGAGTTTATGAAAACTTGTAAATTATAGAGTGAAGAAATAAGATACTAAAATTTAGAAAAGAGGCTTGAAAATACGAGAATTGGTATTATCTCGCCTATTACAGAGAGATCATATTTTTTAGGCTATATAATTGCAAATGTTACTGAGAAATCATGTTATAATGTTTTTATGTTATTATAGACTTACAAAATATGAAATTCGCGTGAATATATCTGATCGTTTTGCTAAGTAAGTTATGAAATAATTTTATAAATGTAGAATATACGAGTAATGTTACAAATTAGTAAATGGTAAAAAGTGTTTTTCTGTATTGTCTGCCGTCGATGTCTTTTTATGTGGGTTGGATTAGTTCGCTAAAGCGGTGATAAAGTAATTCGATTGGTTTAAGATTTTATTAATAATTTATGTTATAGCATATGCATTAGGTATTTGCCTGTAAAGTATGTTATCCTGCCTAGCTAGCATGAATTGCTCTATCACCGCGATAGAGACTCTATCACCGGGTTTATATCATTTTAACACTCGCTTAAGCATAAACTTTATCACTTGTGATAGTAAGGCGATAGCAGTGAGAGGAACCCGTAGCCGGGTGATATAACGATGTAATTGTATGGAAGGGTGAGCATGAACATTCTATATCACTGTTTTATTTGTCACCTAGCAAAAGCTAGGCGATAGCTGGCGATACCCGTGATATGAGCCAAAGATGGCCGCCTTTCTTTGGATCAGCTGATTTTAAAACGACAGACTCAGTAAAAAATGACAGACGTTTGACATTAGTTGTCATGCATACTTTGTTATTCTGTTTTGTCTTTTAGAAAATCTATCACTGCTACGGGTTTCATCACACTGCTACGTCTTTTATCGCGCGATAAGTTCGTGCTCGCTGGGGTGATATAAACGCTAAAGCGATAGCGACAGCGGCGATACAGGTGATAAATTCATGCTAGCTAGGCTGGTGTAATAATAAATAACGTGTAGAATTTGAATTCATTTCATTTCTTAAGTGTTGATATTTCATTTTTGTAATGTATTTATATTGTCTAACGCTACTTTTACTTTTATTTCCTCTCAACAAGCATCCCTTATAAGTTACTGCCCTCGTTAAACTAGATATAGTGTGTACGCGAGTGTTCTGGCCATTAACATTTATCCCAGTTGCTGAAATTACTAACGCAGGTGCTAAGCTCAAGTTTTAAGACTATACAGCCGCAGTAATAAACTTGTAGTACAAGTTTCGTAGTATAAGTTTTTCTTAATTGCAATATAGTGGTAACAACGTTACACTTAGTCAGATTGACTTATAATTTACAATAAAACTTAGGACACTATTGCACCAATTGGCTAACCCAATAGTAAGTTCATTTAAGACTTGTGTTAAGGTTACTAGTCAGCGTATATTTAAGAAAGTATTCATAAGTATTCATATAATCAATGGCCAGACTGGAAAATAGAATAAAAGCGTACTTTTAATTCTGCCATCACTGGGAAACAAAGCCGGGATACACAGCAACGTTTAAATGAATAACCTAACACGCCTCGGAGGTCGCCATTATCCCTACAACATTTGCTCTTTGTAATTATGTATCAGTAATAAATCTCGTCTTTAACAGAATAGGTAGGTTTCTTCACCATGTTTCCTAACCTTACCTTATATGGATATACACTCAATTTTTTTTTAAGTCTGTCTAACTTTAACTCTAACTACTAAGCAACTAAACAACTTCTTGAATTACGAAAATATAAATGAAATATGTCTGCAAAGGTCTATTATTCTTCCATTAAGCTTGCGTAAGTAATTGCTTCGCTAATGGTATTAGGCCGCATGAGTGGGCGCACGTGAAACGTTTTTCTGAACGTACATTTGAAAATACTTTTCAATTATTCATTCATTCATTCGGGACCTCCTTTTGTGTGTTTCTCTTGTTTTTTCTAGTCAGTTTTTTTACTCGAACATACACATATGTCCCGAGCTAGTCTGGAATGTAAAAAGAATGCGAACTAGCTGCCGTTCTTCCCGGCATGTCGTATGAGGCGACTAAAAGACTAGGGGTCAATGGAATCTGTTGGATGATAGGCGAGCAATTTGTCACCAATGTTCCATATAACTTCACAACCCCAATATTCATGCTAAAAAGTAACCTTGAAGATATTATCATTTCCAAGGTTTTGCCCAGCCCGAAAAAGATTGGAGGACATACATGTACATGTATGTATTTTAATTCTTTTATCCTTTTTAGTGATAAATGCGTGTATTTACCAGCAAAAATGCTAATAACTATTCATTAATACCAAAGAGAAAACAAATCATTTTTGAAAATTGAGCTACGAAATTTAGATTTAAATTTCTACAGCATTTTTACTCACGCCCAAACAAGCCCGGAACTAAAGCAAACTTTTAAAGTGAAGCCATATTACATGGCAAACGGCTTCGGTGATTACTGCCCAACTTGAACTAAGTTAAATCGAACTTAAGTAAGTTACACCGCATGTAATTAAGTGACATCCGAGTTTGTCACTTAAGTAAGCCATTTAAGTTCACTATAGATATTGTGGCATTGACAAGTCAAGTTAATTAGCTTTCAAACCTTTAGTAATGAATAGATTCATAAAGATGTATAGAATAGATTACTTATGAAGTTTAATCTCTTTTGGGTAGGACAGAACGTACGAGATATCAGATTTTTTAATAAATAGGACAATTTAATTGGTTTCTGTATGAAAATAATTAGTGAAGTGGTGATGGTTAATTCTTAAATTTATACTACGCAATCTGCTATCTCAACCTTCAATATATTTGCTACACTGTACATTAAACGCATAGAATTGTGCTTATAAATACAACATTTTCCTTAAAAGAGTTTAGTGAAGATTATAATTACTTTATTTACCATTAGTCTAAATAGTTATTGTTTCGTGTCTAAATAAATGAATACAATTCGTTGACGAATTTGATGTTTTTTTAATACAACTTCACTATCATGGGCCTAAGATTATCTTTATTTATTATTTATTTATCGCTAAGTTCATCTACCTATTTATCTCATCACTCTTTAACAATATAAACTACTAATCCACGCTATAAACAAAACAGAAACATAGCGACTAGCAAAATCTCTTAGCACTGAAAAATTAGGTCACAACAGCATATTTTTCGCGCCACGTATTTCAATTTCAATCTAGACGCCACCTGCCTGCATAGCCTTATTATTTCTCAGTTTAAAAGCCTTATGACTCACAAACTATCTTTTTTAACACTTTAATCTTTCGTTTTATAGGCACATTGACTCTTCCTAGGATTTTTAAAAGTAGGATGCTATCTTAACTATGTTTTTGAAAAGATGATTGAGAAATTTAAAATTCTATACTTAATCGTAGAATAGGGTAATAAATAATCTTTCTTAAATATAATAATATTCAGAATTTTTTCCATCCTTGTCCCTAAAGCCTCATTAAAACTATATTCAAAATCCTATTTTGTGTTTAAGCCTTTGGTTGAAGCTAAGGATGTTAGCAATACAAAAGTATAAATTGTAATGTTTAAAAGAAAATCAAAGTACAAGTAAATTATGTCAAAGAAATCATCATTCTAACACGTATAAGAAATCCTTTAATCTGAGCTTACAGAATACCGGTTATAAAGCAGCTAGTCACAAGGTCTTAGGTCCCATACCATCGCGGAAGCCATTCTGGTTGTGAAATACTTTTAATGCAGTGAAGTAAAAGCTGAGAATTTTACTCCACCATTAAATTAAGTATACTGCCATTTTACGACAAGCAGTAAGAATATCAAAACGAGTTTTAACTTACTTTGAAGGCTGGCTATGAAGTTTATTCACAAAAATACCTATATAATGTATACTTCTGTTATATTGCTGGATGTTGCTTAAGTATTCTTATTTCCATACACTCTTGTACGAGAAGTTTTGCTTACATAATATATTGATGATTAAAAAACCATTTTAATTTTCCAATGAGGAAATAATATTGTGTACAATAATAAATTAATCTTAATAATTGTGTATAATATTGTGTGATATTGTGTGTGAAATAATGTTGTGCAATTTTACAAAATCAGATTCCAAGTTGCACAATTAATTTGGAATGTTCACTAAATCCCAGAAACAAAATTTATTCAATATAAGTACAGTATTAATAATGTATTTCTAAAATATAAGTTGACACTAGTCTTAAATGAACTTACCAAGGCTACTTCAATGGAGTAACAATGTCCTAAATATTATTATTACATAACTATGCTCTACCTATATAGTTAAAGAACTATATACATCTCTTTTATACCCCGTACATTTTATTCTATTCTAGTCACAAAAGTACTATTACAGTGCTATAAAATGTCTTCCCTCTCAGTAAAAGTCCATGCACGATCCTCGCCTAAACTGTTAAGCTTTGGCTAGTTTTCACTCCTGCAAGCTGTCTCCACATCTTAAATCTTGAAGCATTCAATTTGTTTGCAAGAAAACTGTTCGACATATCGTGAGAGGAATGAAATTTTGAAGTTTTGTGTACTGAAATGTATTATGTTGGGTGTTATTTGAAAGTTTGATGAGGTTTTAGGTAGGTAGTTGATGTTATTCCCGGCATATTTTAGGTGGCGTTTAAAGGACTGTAATATGTTTGGGCGATGGGCTAATAATCTTTCTTTATTAATTTACTTTTGCAATTACGGCTCCAGTACTATTGCTAAAAGTTATATTATATCGCCGAGGTTCTGTACTGTCCGAAAGGGATTAATGTATATGATTATAAATAGTTGATTTTGCGATTGTTAGGTGAAGTGATTCTCTGACCGTCATGCAAGAGATAATTGTATTTATACTATTCGTCCATAATACCTATTATATAATGACAATTTAGCAAATTCGGATTAAAAAAATTAGGTATTCCTAATCTCTACCTATCTTTTTAAGGAGATATGGGTGTGATAGCGTAGTGTGAAGAACAAAAGAGCATGTATGAGAAGGTTAATGGGTGTGGGTGAAGCAAGAAATTTGAGAGGATCTTTCCAGGTGGCGATCGATAGTCTCTGCTTATCCTGTAGAGGCGCGAATATATGTATGTATGTATGTTATATATGTTTAGAAATACTAACTGATCCTTTCTTTTGTTTCAGATTACGAATGAGAACCACTGAAGAATAATCTAGAAAACAACGTCAAAATAAACCTTACGTTAAATATTAATTTAAGATTTAAAAGTGTGTTTTAAATTATGATGAAATCTCAATTCCCTGGTGCTATGTAGAGAGAGTGTGTAGAAAGGTGACAAGAAAACAAAATGGCTGACCCTGATTTTGATGATGAGGTAAGAATGTCTTTATATTTTAATATATCACAACATAGTATAAAACAAAGTCGTTGTCTCTGTTCCTATGTCCCTTCGTATGCTTAAATCTTTGAAACTACGCAACGGATTTTGATGCGGTTCTTTTAATAGATAGAGTGATTCAAGAGGAAGGTTTATACGTATAATAACATCCATTAAATAGCCAGAAGTGAATTATATAAAATACATCGCAGACTATGTAAGGATGTCAATGTAGTAGTTTCTCAGTATCCGTAATCTCTATCTACCACCTGTGGGATGTTAAGCATGTTTGTATGCATTTAAGTCGTCGCTTCGGAAATCAAATAATTACATAATATTACAAAGTTTTAAAATAACCTACTTTATGATGGATAAGCCAAAGTTTTGGTTATAATTAGCTTGATTAACCGAAGAAAAAAAGTTTAACAATATGATTGATAAGAAAAAAAGATTTTTTTTATTTCTGCACAAGACAAAAAAAGACAAACGCGTTCACGACCATTAACCCTTGCGGGGTAGTCAGAGGTTCAGGTGTCCATCTCCGCGATCGGGGAGGTAGTAATTCTATGGCCACCTCGAACCCACATGTTGACCAGATAATCAATACTCAAGTGGTAAGGACATGACATTAATGATTAAACATAATGTACATTTACTTTGGTAAGTCACCTCCTGAACACCCCAAAAGGATTAACCGTCACTTATAATATACATATATGAACAAAATTATAAATGCTAGTCCCGTGCTAGTTTGGAACGCAAAAGAATGAAAACTAACTGCCGTTCTTCTCGGCATTTCGTAGACGGTGACTTTTGAACTAGGGGTCTATGATTACTGTTTAGCAATAGGCTAGCAACCTGTCTCCAACCCCAATATTCATGCTAAAATGTGACCTTAGAGCTATTGTCGTCTCCAAGGTTCTGTCAACCCCAAAAGGAATTAGAGTATGAATCTACGTATAACAGCTATAAATCCATATAACCGTATTTCAAGAATATCTCACGTGACTCGAATTTGGCTTGGATTGTTGAAATTCTGCCAAAAACAATGCTCCTACTACGGGTTACACGTAGTTTATATTATACCGAATACTGCACGCTACGTGCTGTGCTACGAATTCTCTGTTGGCTTAGCAAACTAACACATAAAATAGGCTTTATATGTATTAAAAGGCTTTACATAGAGTATATAGTTATTTTTAAACCTTCGCGATTTATACTCATTTTATTTGCTATATGAGACCGGGTCATATCACGATAAATTAATAAAGATATAGATACCAAGTCTTCCCGCGACCACGGCCTATGCAACTAGGTCGAACCGTCGGGTGATATAAAGATATCTTTATTAATTTATTGTGATATAACCCGGTCTCATATAGTAAATAAAATAGTGTATATATGTATAATTTATTATTTTATTTCTAATATGCATCTAACAGGCATTTAAATTCTTTTAATAACAATTACAGTAACCAAATTTCTCTAATTTAATTAAAGTATTTGACGTGACGTGTGAAATAAAATACAATGCTTTTTATTCAACATAAGGATCATAAAAACACTTATTGAAAGTAAAAAAAAACATTTCCCCATGAAAATGTATTTATTTATTTAATTGTACAACGTAAACTAACCTTATCCAATCAAAACAAAGCCTAGTAAAGCCTCTTATAACAGATAGCTTATTCGAAATACAAAGATTCAGTAGCGGAGAGATTTCAATAACCTACGGAGCCTGAAATAAAGAATATACGTTAAATGTAAATCTGTACCTGCTTTACATGAAATCTTGTGAGTGTTTCATAAAGAATGGTTGGCTGTATTTCAATGTAGTGTTTCGAAGGCTTAGTGGATGGGAAGATATCAATTGAGACTATATATCTCACGGTATATATGGAGACTTTTAGTTAGCTTTGGAAATTCACAATTTACTTAAGAATAAAAAGTACAAAACAATTATTTTTTTGTTGTTGTTTGGGGTTTGACTCTGTATCAGTGGGTATAGGGTTTAAATCCCGCTTGAACATGTGTCAATGGAAATGAATTTTAAATTTTTTTTAAATTTTAATATTCGTAATAAAAATACATTTAAGAAATGCGTCGAATACTACGATGAGGGAAAACATCGTGAGGAAACCTACCTGTCGTTCGGGGGCACGAGAATAGTTAGTGCTTGTTAATGGCGACATGGCTTACCACACCTCACATTGAGTACTGACTATCTGGTCAACACGTGGGTTCGAGGTGGCCATAGAATAACTACCTCCGCAATTTTTTTGAAAAGTTTGAAGCATTATAGTTTTTGAATATTTTATATATATTTCATATTAAATCATTCTATTTATACATTTCCCTTCACTCTATTCATTGATTGCAAAGCCTTCCTTACACGTTCACCTAACAACGCAATAAAGAGCATTCTCACGTCCAACTCAACAGGTAAAAAGGGCATTCGAATAAAACGTGAACCAACGAGATTAGGACAAAACGACTTATCGATCGATCTTCGTTTGCTAAGCAAATACGCTTCACTGTTTTACTTAGTAACTTAGCTAACTTGTAGCATATTTAAGTTCAGGTCTTTGTGTAGGGGCTGGCGTAATAACGGTGCTGTGTATTGTACTTGTTTCGCAGGGACTGGTATAATACCAGTGGCTTGTTAGGTCGAAGGTCTTTGTTTGTTTATGTGGAACAATGTTAATGATTATATTGGTGACGTACTGAAATATCTTGTATGTGTATTATTACCTTATATGACATAAATATAAGGTAATAATATTTATATATGTACCTTTATATGTATATTACTTTAATACTTTTCCAGATAATTAAGCGAAATGTCATTTTGGACATTATTACACCAATGGAACTAGCCCCTTGCTAAGGTCATTTAAGACTTGTGTCAAGGGTACTAATCAACGTATATTTCTTAGAAATATGAATGTTTCTGGTGAGGTTATTATTCAATTTTTTCTTCTTACTTAATGCAATTTTTTCAACATGCATATATGTATACACACACATATATAAAGAACATGTGTACACACACACACATATATATGTAATATATACACATAATAAATACATACATATACATATAAAGCGAAATGACTTTTTACTTAAATTTCATCACAACCACAGTAGTTAAGCTCACATTCATTGAAGAGATATTGTCTCCAAGAATATATAATACCCAAAAGGGTTAGACAGACATACCTATACCCTTATAGACGACCATTAATCCCTTAAACCCTTGTGACACGGGCCTAAATCTCCCATCATGTCAATATTAAGTCCAAAGGTTCGGAATTTGCTAACGACATTTTCATTACTAAAGGGTTTCGTGTCGTTATAGAGCCTGCGATTACCCTACGGAAATGCGAGCGAGATTTAATGACTTACACGAGCTCTTTGGAAGGTAGGACAGAGGTTTGATGTGTATAAAGTTTAGTTAGGCTTTATGAAATGTGATGTTTCTTGTTAATTTGATATACATAATGTGTCAGTCAGATAGACGCTATATTGAAAAAGGGTGACGTTAGGAGTACCTATAACTGAGTGTGTATGAGAAGATGTATGAGTGTCAATGAACCGAAAGTGGTCTGTCAGGATCGGGACAGATGGGGATCCGTGATCTCTGCCTACCCCTCTACAGGGAATCAGGTGTGATGTGTATGTGTGTATAAATAGACAAAATAATTCGCCCAAGAGAATTTCATCTGTACCTTTGTCTAAAACTTAAATTTAAACACTACGTCTATCTGACTGTTGTATGTCTATTCATAATAAGGACAATTATTTTTAAGTACAAAAGGAATATATGTGGGTGAAGAGGAAGGGCGGTTACGTAGGGGCTGGGCTATTAGGCCTTATGACAGTCAGATAGACGCCATATTGAAAAAAAGTATGACGTTAAAAGTGCCTATAACCGCCGAGTGTGTATGAATGTCAATGAAACGAAAGGGGTTAGGTTTGGATCAGACTGGATCCGTGATCTCTGCCTACCCTTCTACAGGAATCAGGCATGATGTGTATGTATATATACATAAGGTATTTTAGTTTTAAATACAGTCTTACTTTAACCCCGTTCTAAGAACGCTTTTCTAGGTTAAATGTAACTGTTGTAAATGTGTAAAGTATCGATTTCAGGTTACAATAGAAATCGATGTAATTGCTTCTTGAGAAATATACAGGGTGGCGCATTCAAAACGGTCAGTATGGGGAAGTCTGAAACTATAAGAGATACGAAGATTTGTTCGTAGGAACCATGTCACCGATTTTGATAAAAATAAAAACTGCATTCATACTTTCTGTGAAAAAACAACTGTAACCAGGACGGGAATCGAACCCGGTTTTTTTGAAAAAATAAACTTGACCTTTTCACTTTTTCTTTTTAAATATCGATTGTGAAGGTCTTAAGCTGTAAATGTCTGTATGAAACATGATATCCAAAATGAATAAAATGCATTGTTTTGGCATACTTTAGTTTATCATAGTAGGTGTTCTAAGTGACCACCGATGTTTTCAATACAATATTCAACACGTTTAGGTAACAACCTTACTATTGAATTTTGTGTTTACATGTGGTGAATTTGCGTTATATTTGACTCTATTGATACTTTTAGGTCTTCAACGGTGTCATAGCTTGTTTTGTAAAATTCAATCTTAACCTAACCCCACAAGAAATTTTCAAATATGGTTTAACACGTCACTTTAAGTGGACTTTTCAATAGATTGTTAGTGTTTGATTACTGTAGATAACAAAACTTGCTAAAAGGATTAATGCAATGCTAATGCCACATGATATGGTGTATTTAACAAGTAGAGAGGTACGAAACTACAAACAGCCATAGAGACAATTTTACATGTCTGAACTTGTTGAGTATTGTAACGGTGTTTGTAAACTACTATGATAAACTAAAGTATGCCAAAACAATGCATTTTATTCATTCTGGACATCATGTTTCATACAGACATTTACAGCTTAAGACCTACACAATCGATATTTAAAAAGAAAAAGTGAAAAGGGCAATTTTATTTTTTCAAAGCAACCGGGTTCGATTCCCGTACAGGATACAGTTATTTTTTCAAAGAAAGTATGAATGCAGTTTTTATTTTTATCAAAATCGGTGACATGGTTCCTAAGAACAAATCTTCGTATCTCTTATAGTTTCAGACTTCCCCATACTGACCGTTTTGAATGCGCCACCCTGTATACATATACATTCACATCCTTTCATCCCTTTCGGAGTGGATAGAACCACGCAGATATATTATCTCCCAGAGTAAATAACAGCATAACTATTGGGGTTGCGATGTCATAATGGAACATTGGTGACAGAGCACTGGTCCATCGCCAAATAAATTCTATTTACCCATTGTCCCTTAGTCGCCTCCTACGACATGCCGGGAGAAATGGCAACTAGTTAACAATATGCTAGCACGGGACAATAGCGAATTGTGATCTTTATGAATTTATATAAAATGATATTTAACGCCCGGTTACACGTTACGTGTCAGAGTGTCAATGGTGAAGTAAAGACATTATTTATCACATCCTGCTTCTGGGCTTAAGGCAAGCGACATTTCTCATGAGTATATGGCGTATATGTCCTAGAATAGCATAGGATAGGAGGAGAAATATTTATATAATGGTATGTCTTTTAAGGTTTAAAACCTAAAATAAGCAACATATATTTAATCACTTTTAACGTAACTAACGGCTTGAGATACTTGGATATAAAATATTGGTGACAGATTGCCAGCCCCATGTCTAAAAGATTACATTTAAACCTACTCATTCACAGTCTTAAATTCCTTTCGGGGTGCATAGAATCTCAGAAATATTAAGATTATCCCCCAATAGCTCAATAATTTCCATTTTTAATACTACTACTGGGGAACTAGTATGGATTTCTTAGAGATTATTTACTCACTAATCGCCTTTACCGTCACCAAAAGACAAATGCATTCACCATCATTAACCCTTGCGGGGTAGTTAGAGATTCAGGTGTCCATCTTCGCAATTGCGAAGGTAGTGATTCTACGGCCGCCTCAAACCCACAAGTAGACCAGAAAGTCTGTTGTGTATATTTAATAAATACATACTTATTATACATGGATAATAAAGAGATATATAGCATATATACTCACCGAACAGACTGGATAGCAGAAGAAAAACGTAGTTTTTTATTCTGCCTCCACCAAGAATCGAACCCGGGACCTCACGCTTAGCGTTCAGGTGGGTAACCAATTGCGCCGGAATAGTCGTCAGAACATACAGGCGATAAGAATATAAAGGTCTGTCACACTCTATCTAATGCTACGCTCTCACGTTCGCTCGGAAACTTACCGTGAAATCGGTAGAGATTCCGGGAAAGGATTTGAATTTGGTATTCACTACCGGATATCCGGTTGTCAGTGCCTACGGAACGCACATTTGAAATATATTCAAATGGGGAATAAACTTTAGTGTCATATGATATCAAGTTTACTGTCATATGATATTAAGTTTAGTGTATGAGTGTCAATGAAGCAAAAGTGGTCTGTCATGATCGGGACAGATAGTGATCCGTGATCTCTGTCTACCCCTCTACAGGGAATTAGGCGTGATGAGTATGTATGTGTGATATCAATTTTAGTTTCATACGGGTACTTATAATAATAATAATATTTGGACATTATTACACCAATTGAACTAGCCCCTTGGTAAGTGCATTTAAGACTTGTGTTAAGGGTACTAGCCAACGTATATTTAAGAAATGTATACATATTATATATGGATAAATACATATAGTATATATAATGAACAACCAGACTGGAAAGCAGTAGAAAAGCGTAGTTCTTAACTCTGCCTCCACCGGGAATTGAACCCGGGACCTCACGATTAGCGTACAGGTATCTAACCGATCTCGCCACGGTCGTCAAAAACTTATATATTGGTTGTGTTTATTAAGTGAACTTTCCTAAGTATAAATTAAGAAATCGAGTCTCTACCTATGCCATCAATACTAAAAGTCGTGCTTATATATGTAAAGTAAATCCCCAATTTGTACCACTGACTTCCTTGTACTAACACGGCTATCCTCTAGTCACTTTTTGCCTGGAAGCAATTATTTATAGTGTCAGGAAGCAATGTGTTTTCCTCTTTTCCCCATATATTTATTTGAGGATAACTGGCTGAATACTCCGTTCCTTCGTCTTGAGGAAAATAAAAAGTTTCCAACCTTGAATAATCGGGTGCTGATAATCTGGGAATTAGGTTTTAGCTGGTTGGGGATTTGATATATTGTAACTAGCTGTCTTTTTGTTCGAATTAATGTGTAAATGAGTGGCTGTAGCAAAGTGGGTAAGACCTCGGACTTATGAGAAAGGTTATAGGTTCAAATCCCGGCTCTGGCATGTACCAATGAGTAAAATATTAAAATGAGTTTTCATTTACGTACATAATTTACAGTCGCTAACGGTGAGGGAAAACATTTTGAGGAAACCTGCCTATCCCTCAGGATAGGTAATAGTGCTTATGTACGGCTTCGAATGACCCATATCTAACATGCCTTCAAAATTTCGGAGATGAGTATTCAAGCCTCTGACTACCCCGCCATAATAAAAAAGGGAGTGTGTATACACAAGTCGTGAAGCGTATGTATGTATGTTCGGCTCGGTTTATTATGTAAATATTCATAAAATTATATCTTCATATAATTATGCTTGCATATATGTATCTAACTATTATTTTATACCTTTGTATCTCTATTTTTATTTTTGGTTTACTCGGTTTCTTTAGGTATATATGTGCTATCACTATTTTATAATTTGTCTGTTTTTGTGCTCAGTAAAACATATCTAATGTAGTAAACTTAATTATTTAAGCATATATTTTTAATTACTATATCTATAACTCTTTATGGGACTTATCTGTCTGTTCGGAATGAACACTGTTCGGAACTCTTTATGTCTACAGATCATGAACAAAAAGAAGGAAGTGCTCAATGAAGTCAAAAAACGCAAACTGACTTATTTGGGCCACATCATGCGCCATGATAAATACAAGTTGTTGCAGGTTATAATGCAAGGTAAAATCATGGGACGACGTAAACCAGGTCGTAGAAGAACATCGTGGCTCAAGAACCTGAGGGAGTGGTTCGGCCTAAGCTCACGATCCCTGTTCCGTGCCGCTGCGTCCAAAGTAAAAATAGCCATGATGGTCGCCAACCTCCGCTGAGGAGATGGCACGAGAAGAAGAAGATAACTAGTTTGTTACTGTTTTGTTGCCTTTTAAATAAATATATAATCTTCTCAAATGTATATGAGATATGGATGTCAATGAAGCGAAAGTGGTATTCCAGGATCGAGACTTATGGGGATACGTGTTTTTTGCCTACTCCTCTGTAGGGAAACAGTCGTGACGTGTATACATACATAAATACACATCACGCCCGATTCCCTGTAGAGGGGTAGGCAGAGATCACGGATCCTCATCTGTTCGGATCTTGACAGACCATTTTCGGCTCAGTGACGTGTATCTCCTCAGGAATATTTAGTTCTATCCGGATTGTAATAGCATGGCTATAAAATATTTACGAAAGGTTATTAGTCTATCGCGCGATAGTTTTAATTGACTACGATCCTTTACAACAAACAAGTAAGATTGCCAGCTATTTAGAATTAGTTAACATACTAAACTATTTGTTGTATTTTGTAAATGCTCATACAATAATATCTACTTGTTTATACTAACCATATCTATCAAGTTTATTATACCTAATACTAAAATATTGGTGACGGATTGCTAGCCCATCATTGTATGTTTATGTCACCGTAGCAAGGTTTCAATGTCTTAGTAATCTCTTCTGATAAGCGACAGATATTATTAAAGTTTCAATAACTGCTAAAAATACTGTTAAAGTTTCAATATCTTTGTTTGTACATTTTTAATATAAAATTCATGACCAAAACCTTCAAATCAAACCTTAACCCAGATTAAACTATACCCACATCCCGTATATGCAGAGCAACAGGTACCAAAGCCATTCCAATAAAACCTCGCAAACAAGATTACCCGGATTCGCTGATCGATCGCGCCCCAAGGAAGATAAGTAGCTGCCGTTCTTATTTATAAGGGACTAAGGGTGTAAGGGGTAAGAGTATGAGCTTATAATAGTAATCCTTTAATTTCACTTAAATTCGACGTAGTTCAATTGTTTGGGGCTTACTCTGTATCGGTGGGTACAGGGTTTATATCCCGCTTGAGCATGTACCAATGGAAATGAAGTTTAATGAATTTCTATGTACATTTTGGTTATGAAAACTTACGAAATAAATATAAAATATATTACGGTGAAGTAAACCATCGTGAAGAAACCTACCTGTTCCCCAAACAGGTAATAGTTACCCTGCAAGGGTAATGGTCTTGAACTCGTTTGTCTTTTTGTCGTTTAGATCGATACAGAATCGACATTTTATTAATTATATTGCATTGACAATTTATTTTTGTCTTATTTATACAACCAACAATACATTACAAAAAACATGTTTTAAATGTCTACAGGTAGGTTTTAATTGTAAGCAACCACTGCATGTGTTAGAAGAAAAGAACTAGCCAACTTGTAGCCAATAAATACTTGCAGGTGTGACTAACCTGTACATGTAACTATAGTTCGATTGTCCAACATTATCCGTAAGTCGATAAGAAAACTTTCGGAGTTCCGAACGAAAATAATTGGTTCGAAGTTTCGGTGAGATTGGGCGAAATAATTCCCTCTTTCAATAAGTTGTTAGACCCCTTAATAGTTGAAGGGGTCGGGCTAGGAAAAGAGAGATTTATTAACTTGGAAAGCAGTTAGTAGAATTTTATTTACGTACCTACTAGCAGGGTACATGTTATTTTGGATAGGAGGTATATGCAATGTAAAGAATAAAATTTTAATTTTATCACAGCCTCGATAGGTATACTTAAGATGACCGAAGAGATATTGTCAACAAAACCAAGTTTCGGCTGGAACATAAACATACGCTTCACGACTTGTGTATACACACTCCTTTTTTTATTGTGGCGGAGTAATTAGATACTTGTGTGCCCATCTCCGAAATTTCGAAGGCACGTTATGATATGGGTTGATATATCGATCACCATCTTAAATGATCCTGACAATTTTTTTGCACCTCACTCACATTCATTAAAATTTGCATGCAAAGTGTTCTGTTGTTTACGCTACGCACACTATACTGTGTAGAAATTAATGTACCTATCTTTAAACTCGAGTTTAATATAAACTGTAGGCTTTTTCATGGCCCTACAACATTTAGGTAAGTTGGGTCGTGACAAAACGCCGTGACATTAGTTTCTCAGTTCCCAACTCGCAACTGCGACTTACGCCAGCTACTGCTGTAACGTATGGGCGAACTAATGAAAGTATATTTTAACTTTATAGACCACTTACAAGTGTTTTGCAGTGTTTAAAACACTTTATATTTAAAGAAAGTAGAATAGCATGTATGTGAATATAAGGTAAAAGTAGAGATATTTTTCAGGATTGTTCCGGGTAGATGAAATAAATAAAGAAAACACTTTATTCACTGCACTAAATAACATTGATACAAAAAATAAGCATTAAGAATGAAATACTTAGATGCAGTGCAAAGGTGCTGACTCAGTATACGATGCAGCTAGGCTGCATCACTGGTCAGACTGCTGGCAGCTTGTTTGTATTATTTTACATCCCAGCACGGAACCGGGATTTTATTGAATCCCTTATCCCTAAAATACGTAGGGTATTCTTAAATACCCCTACGACATAACGGTAATAAACCCATTTATTCATTCAATTTACACTTCACAGACTATTCCATCAAAAATAATATTTAAGCACCCTATTTGTCAATTCAAACGAGCCTATTAAGAAAAGTATTGTGCTTGAAAAAGACAGATGGCATTAGGTATGAATTTATTCAATTTAATTCTCGAATTATGCTGCAAATGAATCTAGTGCTTAAGTGTTAATCTGCGATGATTGTGACTTATGGTTTTGGTCTAGACTAAAAGTTTAGCTCTTATTTCAAGCTGTCAGTATAAATGGTTCTATTAAGAGTGTTATCTAACTATCTATGTATATTTATGATAGCTGTTATACATACATACATACACACACCACGCCTGATTCCCTGTAGAGGGGTAGGCAGAGATCACGGATCCCCATCTGTCTCGATCCTAACAGACCACTTTCGCTTCATTCACACTCATAAATCTTCTGATACACTCTCGGCGGTTATAAGTACCTCCAACGTCATCTTTTTTCAATATAGCGTCTATCTGGCTGTCATGAGTCTTATTAGCTGTCATAATAGAAAATAGTTCCTGATCTAATATTGAGTGATAGTGAAAGTCGTAAATAGAATACTAATCCATATATTAACCACGTTAAACCCTGTTTTTTACAAGATAGACAGAGAATACTATCAATTGTAAGAGGTGCTTAAAAGAAGAGAAAATGCATAAATTATGTATTCTACTAACAAGTTTTTTTAGTATCGCCCTTTATTACTAAACTAGCGACCCGCTCCGGCTTCGCACGGGTATAAAATATATAGCCTACTCCACTATTTAATGAATGTTACATATAAACCTTCTTCTTGAATCACTCTATCTGTTAAAAAAACCGCATGAAAATCCGTTGCGTAGTTTCAAAGAATTAAGCATACAGAGGGACATAGGGACAGAGAAAGCGACTTTGTTTTATACTATGTAGTGAAGTATTATTACTAAATGTACAGTATAACTTCGTAATTCCGTGAATCTGAAACGATATTTAAACGTAAATATATGTAATAGATAAATATATCAATACGTATGTATAAATTAAATAAATATTAACATACTGAGTATATGTATTTTTTACGTTTTTGTTTTAAATATTATGTCTCCATAGTTCTGTGAATCTGAAAAGATATTTAAACGTAAATAAATATATCAACATATGTATAAAATACATAAATATTAATATACTGTGTATATGTATATTTATTTAATACGTTATTGTCAACATGTTGTTGTCAACAAGCAAAAGTACAATCCTAAAACGTATTCTAAAGCATTCAAAATAAGGTCCATTTTCGAAAGAAGAATTAATTCAAACTGTTGTCTGAATCACATAACTCCTTTACTACGAACCATTTTAACCCTGTGCTCCGAATTTGCTACGAGTCACACAATTTAAGCTACGAACGTTGCCAACTACGAACTCCTGTGTTCTATTTGAAATACCTAGAACCGAATGAAACCTACATGTGTGGAATTTTAAATACTTTTTACATTTGGGGTAGATTGTAAACGAAAAATATGTTTCATTGGGTTAAGAACAGAATAACTTATTGACTATGTAAAATCTATTATACATACATACGCTTCACGACTTGTGTCTACACACTCCCTTTTTTATTATGGCGGGGTAGTCAGAGGCTTGAATGCCTATTTCCGAAATTTCGAAGGCATGTAGGTATGGGTCATTTAAAGCCTGCGTATCACTAGATAGACAGCACCCAACGTGATAGGTAGTGAACCGTATCGCCGTATATAGGCACTGACTATTACCTATCCTGAGGGATAGGCAGGCTTCCTCACGATTTTTTCCCTCGCCGATTAAAAGCTATTATATGTCAAATAAAATACCTTTTTTTCCCTTTGGGGTACATAGTAAACGTCAAAAGATCTGTTTATCTGATAAACAATATCCTGTGCTTGATTTGACGCCTCGTTTTAGACTGAGACGTAGAAAGAATGCCAACTAGCTGACATTCTTTCCGGTATATCGTAGGACACGACTAAGCGACTAGGATTAGTTATAATCTATTGGGCAATGGGCTAGCAACCTGTCACCAATGTTTTATATAACATCACACCAATGTTCATGCTAAAAAGTGACCTAGGAGATATTATATCTCCGAGGTTCTGTCCACCCCGATAGGGATTAGAGGACGTGAATGTATATGTATTTATTAGAGCCGTGAATAAAGATATATAGGAGGTGACTTAGAGACTACAGGTAAAGGGAATCTTTTGAACGATAGGCTAGTAACAATATTTAATATGATTGTAATCAAAACTCCGATATTGAAGTAATAATTAAGTTCATTGAACAGAAATAATATCCCTAAGGTTCTATCCTTACATATCGGGATAAAAGGACTTGAGTAGCCATGGTAACTAAGTTGGTATGATAATGACGGAATAATAACATCTGATCTCTGTCTACCATTTAAAGGTAAAGCCACGTATGTACAGTCAAGGCTAAAAATGCAGTCCCAGTAACTTTTTATAAGGTTTAAGTTTATAAGAACAAAAGACACAATTGTACATTTTAAAACTGGCGCCACTATGCATTGTCATGGCCACTATACGTTCGCTTGCTTCAAAATGAATAATATTGTCTTTTGTTCATATAAACGTAAACTTTATAAAAGTTACTGAGACTGCACTTTTAGCGTTGACTGTACATACAAAATACATAAATTTTCTAACCCAGTAAAATATCGGAAACTAACCTCACATAAAGTAAAGAATCGATACGCAGTCACTCGGTTGACTCGATTTTTTATCGATTCACTGGCAACTAACAATAGGAATTCAGTGCGGTGGAAACGCGATGAAAATCACAAAAGATAAAGGGTTTTGCATGTACATCACGTTCGTGTTCCCTGGAAGGTTGGGCAGAATAAAAATGTACATATGTTCACGTGTTTAAGTCATTTTTGGAAGGACAGTACTTAAGAGTAATACCTTAATATTGCAATTAAGATTATCATACTCAGTGATAACATAACATACACTTTACGACTTGTGTATACACACTCTTTTATTATTGCGGCGGGGTAGTCAGAGGCTTGAGTGCCCATCCGAAATTTCGAACGCATGTTAGATATTGGCCACTCAAAATAGGTGTTTCACTAGATAGACAGCACCCAACGTGATAGGTAGTGCACCGTATTTCCGTATACAGGCACTGGCTGTTACTTGAGGGATAGGCAGGTTTCCTCACGATGTTATACCCACTGATGTAAATGACTGTAATATTGTTAATAAATAAATCTTGGCGACAAAATGAAATATTCTGAATCGATTGTTAAACGCACAAATTTGTATTAAATTACTTACTTATCACTTAAGCTCTAATGATTTCTAATTTCAAAGACACCTCCTACGGAATTATAGGATGCTACAGACTTTAGCAAAATCATATACAATATATATATATATATATGACATATACTATATATATAGATATATATATATTGACGACCTCCGTGGCGCGATCGGTTAGACGCCTGAACGCTAATCGTGAGGTCCCGGGTTCGATTCCCGGTGGAGTCAGAGTTAAGAACTACGCTTTTCGTCTGCTTTCCAGTCTGGTCGTTGATTATATATGCTATATATGTATTTATCTATATATATTAAGTATATATTTCTTAAATATACGTTGACTAGTACCCTTAATACAAGTCTTAAATGAACTTACCAAGGGGCTAGTTCAATTGGTGTAATAATGTCCAAATATTATTATTATTATTATATATAATAGTATATATAATAGTATATATATATATATATATATATATATATATATATATATATATATATATATATATATATATATATATATATATATATATATATATATATATATATACTATTCTATTCGTCTTCGATTTCGGTAAGTCTCAAAGGGGATAGGCAGAGACTATAGATCACCACCTGGAACGAGTCTGACAAATCTCCCTTGCTTCACTCACACCAATGAACCTTCTCATACATACTATATAGGAGTATATAAAGTGGATCGGGACAAATGGGGATCCGTGATCTCTGCCTACCCCTCTACAGGGAATCAGGCGTGATGTGTATGTATGTATAGGAGTTTATCTCTATAATAAATCTAAACCATTATTTATAGTTTGAATAAGCAGTTTCGAACATAAATTGATGTTTCATAACTTAGTGTTAGACTAAGTTTGGATAATCTGTTTCTAGTCAACTTAGAAGACTTATCAATCATGTTCTTGTTTAGAACAATATGTATAAGTTAATAATATAAGTAATAAGTACTAACTTAAATTTGCTCTACATATACCAATATGTATATGTTGATTACTAACTTAAATAATTAAATAATTTACATATACATTATCCTGTGATAGTCTGGGACGTAATAAGAATGCTAACTAGCTGCCCTTCTTCTCAGAATCATGTAGGAGAGGATGAAAAATGTTGGGCTAGCAACCTGTCATCAATGTTTCTTATGACATCACAACATAATCATTAAAATTTACCCAATAATAATAATAAATTATGAGAATAATAATAATAAATATTCATGAGACTTCCAAAATCTATTAAAATTCAAAATGAAAATACAGTTCACGACCATTAATCATTACAGCATAATAAATTAATATCTACATGTTAGGTGCTTTCTCAGGAATGTTGCCAATGATCTCAAGTTCCTAGCCACCCCTAAAAGGCTTATAGTCTTTAAGCCTTTGAAGAAGACATTAGTCAAAGTGACATATCGCGACCGATAATCGAATAGAGATGTGCTAATGTAGAATCGATGTAGGATTATCGATATTCTAGACATTTTGCCCTGAGTGCTTTCTGTGATGTATTTATAACCAAGGATATACATACATACGCGTTCACAACCATTAACCCTTGCGGGATAGTCAGAGGTGCAGGTTTCCATCTCCGCAATTAACCAAGGATTAACTATATATCACCTCATGCTAGTCTGTGACGTAAAAGGATGCTAACTAGCTGCAGTTCTTCGCGACATGTCGTAAGAGGCGACTAAGAGGCTAGGGGTATATTTTTTATGATGATCTAGCAACCAATTACCAATGTTTCTCAAAACACTAATTATTCATGAATAGTGATATTATCGTATGTCCGAGGTTCTGACCAACCCAAAAAGGATTTAGGAAGTGAATGTATATTATATCTACGGAGTGGTAACGTATTTAAATTTGATACAATAATTACTTAATTGTTATTGTAGTTTTAAGAGATTCGCGATTTATACTCATGATTAATAATTAACGGGACTTATCGCGTAAGTTTATATATAATAAAGGTAATTTTATTATGTATAAACTTACGCGATAAGTCCCGTTAATTATTAATCATAATTGTTATTGGTTATATTAATAAGCCAATTGTTTTATATAACCCGGATCATCGTATTTGCTCAATTCTATTAAGATTATTGTTCTAGATACTAAATTAATATACATACAAAACACATACACACATTTCTACTACATACTTGCTACATATACCCTCTGTGTACCACATATAATTTCAATCAGCTTTGCATGCATCAAAACTTCGCAGACTTTATCTTTCATATCAAAGTTTTCATTTAAGAAAAACAAGTCTCTTTATAGAATTAGTTAAAACTTATTAACTGGATTTAATCAAGTATAATAATTAAATCGGCATGTCGTAGGAGGCGACTAAGGGACTGGGGGTAAATGGGATCAATTGGACAAAGGGCTAACAACCTTTCATCAATGTTACATATGAAATCGCAACCCCAATATTTATGCCAAAAAGTGACCTAGGAGATATCATGTCTCCGAGGTTCTGTCCACCCCGAAAGGGATTAAAGGACGTGAATGTATATGTATGTAATAATTAAACTCTAGTGCTAGTCTGGGAAGTTAATAGAAAACTAAGTAATTGCCTTTCTTAACGTATAGTTTTTGAATTATATTAAGGGACTAAAGGCAAACAGATTGATTAGAAACCTGTCACTTATAATCTATATCATAGTCATCACACCAATTGACCTTCTATTAAAATTGACTTAATAGTAATTTAGTCCTGGATTAGCACTAAAGGACAAACAAACACAATCACGACCATTAACCTTTCAAAAGTAATCAGAGCTTCAGGTTTCCATTTTCGCAATTGTGAAGGTATCAATATGGCCACCTTGAACCCTAGTGTTAACCAGATAGTCAGAACTCAATGTGACAGGTGGTAAGCCATGTTACCATTTACAAGCACTAACTATTACTTGTTTGGGGAACAGGTAGTTTACCTCAATATGTTGTCCCTCACCGTAGTATTAGATTAGCACAGTATACAATTTTATATCACAAATATTATCTCGTAGCACACAACACTTGTTTTACTACGAATTTAATAGATTCTAAATCCGTAGTATAAACAAACGAATGCTTATACTCCGGATAATCAAACTATAAAATCCTCTATACTACGGTTTTCAGTGTTGTTTCTAAACTTTATATCCTGTCAGACGCTAGCTTAAGGCT
This sequence comes from Leucoptera coffeella, assembly GCA_030578115.1. Classification (NCBI taxonomy): domain Eukaryota; kingdom Metazoa; phylum Arthropoda; class Insecta; order Lepidoptera; family Lyonetiidae; genus Leucoptera; species Leucoptera coffeella. The sequence continues at coordinate 76,042 of JAMBLF010000971.1, read as the reverse complement.
ATATAAACGTAGATCGCTATTGATTATCTGCTCACTGAAGCGACTAATTCACAGCGTCGGGGCTATATATCAATCACGACTCTACTCCTTTTCAGGGTGGTTAGAGACTTAAGATAAACTGTTGTTTTATTAGACAGTTTGGACATATTTATTGGGTTAAGAACGAGCAAAACATTATTATTTTCATACTTTAGCACACATATCTATATTCCAACTCTTAAAATAGCAGTAGGTATTAGATTCGCGTTAGTCTAGGACGTAAAAAGAATGCTAACTAGCTGCATTTCTTCCCGGCATATAATAAAAAGACGACTAAAAGCCTTGGAGGTGGCTTGGCCTTATTAGGTGATGGGCTAGCAACCTGTGACTGTTGTTCCATATGACATCACAACCAAGTGACCAAGGAGAAGTTATAATGTCTCCAAGGTTCTATCCACCCCGAAAAGGATTAAAGGACGTGTATATATGCAGTAGCAATGCCAAAGTTATCGAGCGAACTTTTAATATGTAGCTCGGAGCTTTAAGTAAACCAAAGTTAGGAATTGTACTAATAGTATTTGAATTTCAAGATTTGCTCCATTCATTTGCATAGGGATAAATTCATCTGAATTTCGTAATTGAGCTTTAAGAGGTTTCTATGTTACTAGTTAACTAACTAGTGTATAATAATAATAATAATATTTGGACATTATTACACCAATTGAACTAGCCCCTTGGTAAGTACATTTAAGACTTGTGTTAAGGGTACTAGTCAACGTATATTTAAGAATATATACTTATTATACATAGATAAATACATATATAGCATATATAATCAACGAACAGACTGGAAAGCAGTAGAAAAGCGTAATTCTTAACCGTGCCTCGACCGGGAATCGAACCCGGGACCTCACGACTAGCATTCAGGCGGCTAACCGATCGCGCCACGGACGAGGTACGAGTATGTAGGTATTAGTAATATAGAGACTTAACGAAACCTTCAAAAGTAACTAAGAGTATTAAGAAGTGTTGTAGGTATTTTAGAAAACTAGTGAATATTATTAAAATACAATAAAATCTCACATTTTTTTTCTTCATTAATCTTTTAACATAATCTCATGATAGTGTATGACCTAAATAAAGTACTTACTAACTGCTTTATTTCCACGGGTAACGTAAAAATGATTAAGCTACTAATACTTAATAGAATGCAAATGGAGCAAATGAATGAAAGGAGGGTTACAAATGGAATCTATAAATTATGGTTTTAAGAAGCTATTAAGTGAATTCAAATATGCCATATTCATCAAGTTTCATATCTCCATGGTTCTGTCAAACCTGTAAGGGATTAAAGAGTGTGAATGTTTATGTATAACAAAAACTAACCATTTACGAATTACTGACATACACCGCTACATACATACTCTCTGGTTATAGCTACTTCACCCTTCAAAGTTGTTGTTTGTAAGATTATTCCTTCTGACAAATCCTAAGTGATAATCTCTCATAAGCCGCTTGTCAGTGGATTAAGGGCCTTCTCTTTTTAATACATTCATTCATTCATTCACCAGTCACTGAATGAAGAAGTAGGTCTGAGTGTTATTGGGGTCTTTATTTATTTATTTTGAATGGGATTTGGATATTTTATATTATGTATAATAAAATATGAATTCAGTTATACATACATATATCAGGTTGCTGTGTGACGTAAAAAGAATGCTAACTAGCTGCCATTCTTCTCAGCTTGTCGTAGGAGACGATTAAGGGACTAGGGAAAAATGGAATCAATTTGGTGATGGGCTAGCAACCTGTCACCAATGTTCCATAAGACATCACAATCCCTCTATTTATGCTAAGAAGTGACCTAGAAGATACTAAATCTTAGAGGTTCTGTCGGCCTCAAAAGAGATTAAAGGGCGTGAATGTATATGTATATAAGTTGAATATGTACGAATATGGCTGTATGGATGTAAATGATTGTTTAGATCGAGAAAAATTAAAATCCAGGATCTCTACCTACCCTTCTGTAAGCATACGAACTTGATAGTAGTATATATTTATCATAAATATTGAAAACATATCAATTGACTATCGACAAAAATTCTCATACAAAAATGACTTTTTCAATCATTCGAGACCCTGAATATTCCTCTTCAGCCACACAATAAAACTTTTTGTTCGGACCTCCTTGAGCACATACGGTATAAGGTCATATCACCGAGTATTAACAGGGCATTAGCAGACGCAAAAAGGACACAATAACGACCCTTCATGATGAAATATGGCCATTTAATGTCTGAAACACGCTCAGAATTTATTATGGCTATCGGGTACTGGAAAAATCGAAAGGAAATTAGTTATGTCCATTTTATAATATTTCGAGAACAGAAGAGAATGTTTGAGAAGGTTAATGGGTGTGAGTGAAGCAAGTTCCAGGTGGCGATCGATAGTCTGTGCCTATCCCCTTAGGGACGTAGAGGTGTGAATATATATATATATAACAAATTATTTATTTATTTATAGCAACTCCACAGCACAACACAAATTTAAATAAACTTACTAAATATTATATAATCATATTATTGATGATTATACCCTGTATATATATTATTATCATAAATATTGAAATAGCACACATACAGATATACATATATATATATATATATATATATATACTATTTAAATTTTATTATTTAAATTTGTGTTGTGCTGTGGAGTTGCTATAAATAAATAAATAATTCGTTTATAATAAATATAACGTTTAACAACTACCAAATAAGCGATATACTAAAGAATACTGTCATATTATGTCATTAGAAATATGACAGTTATAGAAATACTTAATGAAAACTTAATATACAGACAGAGACAAACCTAAGTAAACCTAAGTTGCAATTAGTTAAAACATAATTACCACAGATGACGCCAGCAAGAAATAAAATAATAATTACAAAAATCAATATCCTACAACGCGCAAGTGAAATATTTAACGGAAACTAGATATATACAATTTGAAATGAAACATTGGCCTGGACGAACACTTGCCCAGGTAGGAAGCTTCCTCTATTCCTGTAGGACACACTGGATCCTACAAGTTGAATACTGGCTATGTGGTCAAAAATTTACTTTGTATAACTATACACTTTTGTAACAACAATACTCTTCACTCAAACCTCTGTCCAACCTAAAATCTAATCGATCCTGAATCATATGTGTCTATATGTACATATGTATTAATACTCCCAAGTTTTATGTTGAAAAGAAATACCTAAAGAAAAGGATTTCGCTTACTCATCACATTGAATGATATATTCAAAAGATTTTCCTCAGGTATGTAAAGACGTAAGTAGGTTAAAAACTCTACCTTTTTAATCATATTAATGGATTCTTTAGCCCTCAAAGGTATATAAACGTGAAGGGAATATAGGTAAATGGAATTAATTAGGCGATTGGCTACTTAACATTCACCAATATTCTATATCAATTACATTACTAGCCTTGTTCTTATGAACATTACATTGTATTATGTCAGTATAACAAAAGTGATCGTGAATAATGGGGACCTGTGCTCGCATTCTACTCTTGGGAAGCAAATGGGTGTGATGAGTATTTATTTATTAAAGTTATATATTCTATGGTTTTGTTTATCCAGGGCCCACAAACATCCAGCAAAACGATAGGAGAATAGAAATCAAAAACTATGTCATACATTTAAAATATCACGTTACTTAAAGAATAAGTCAATCCAGATTTTGAATTCAATGCTCGTAGTTTTTTCGTCTCCTTTCGCATCTCTATAAGGACCTCTAATAAATAGAACATAAGTATATAAGACAAAAGACAAACGCGTTCACGACCATTTACCCTTGCGGGGTAGTTAGACGTTAAAGTGTTAATTCATTGTTAATTCTATGGCCACCTCGAACCCACGTGTTGCTTACATAGTCAGTACGTAATGTGACAGGTTTAATATATTAAGCAAACATATACATAAATATACAGGGTGGCGCATTCAAAACGGTCAGTATGGGAAAGTCTGAAACTATAAGAGATACGAAGATTTGTTCTTAGGAACCATGTCACCGATTTTGATAAAAAGAAAAACTGCATTCATACTTTCTTTGAAAAAACAACTGTATCCAGTACGGGAATCGAACCCGGTTGCTTTGAAAAAATAAATTGGCCCTTTTCACTTTTTCTTTTTAAATATCGATTGTGTGGGTCTTAAGCAGTAAATGTTTCTATGAAACATGGTGTCGAAAATTAATAAAATGCATTGTTTTGGCATACTTTAGTTTATCATAGCAGTTTACATACACCGTAACAATATTCAACAGACATGTAAAATTGTCTCTGTGGCTGTTTGTAGTTTTGTACTTCCCTACTTGTTACTTACACCATATCATGTAGCATTAGCATTAAATTAATCCTTTAAGGAGGTTTTGTTATCTACAGTAATCAAAAACTAACAATCTATTGAAAAGTCCACTTACAGTGACGTGTTAAACCATATTAGAAAATTTCTTGTGGGATTACGTTAAAGATGAATTTTAAAAAACAAGTTATGACATCATTGAAGACCTAAAAGTAGCAATAAAGTCAATTGTAACGCAAATTCACCACATGAAAATACAAAATTCAATAGTAAGATCGCTACCTAAACGTGTTGAATATTGTATTGAAAACAACGGTGGTCACTTAGAAAACCTACTATGATAAACTAAAGTATACCAAAACAATGCATTTTATTCATTTTCGACACCATGTTTCATACAGACATTTACAGCTTAAGACCTACACAATTGATATTTAAAAAGAAAAAGTGAAAAGTGCAAGTTTATTTTTTCAAAGCAACCGGGTTCGATTCCCGTACTGGATACAGTTGATTTTTCAAAGAAAGTATGAATGCAGTTTTTCTTTTTATCAAAATCGGTGACATGGTTCCTAAGAACAAATCTTCGTATCTCTTATAGTTTCAGACTTTCCCATACTGACCGTTTTGAATGCGCCACCCTGTATATCTGCTTTCTTCACGTTTGAAAAATGAAGTTTGATCCATTGTATTAAATTCCTAAGTCAGCATAGAAGATTATCATAAACACTTAAAGAATTAACGAAAAGAAAATCCCGTTTAAGCCTCCTTCAACGTAAACCTCCTTGGAATTGAAAAGGGAAAAAACAAAGGAAAATGCCCATTTAAAAGCGAAACAAAAGACAACAGGAATGAAACATAATGAAGCCTTTAACCTGAATGGTAGTTGCGGAGCGATTCTGTTATGTTCAAATATTGTTGAATTGAATTGAGAAAACAGCTGTTTAATATCGAGATAAATCATTGATTAAGAATCTTTTCATTTGTGTAGAACCAAGTAGCTGACAAGGATCTTGATATTGTTCATCGATCGAGAATGGTGTATTTAGTGAACGTGTTTGGTAGGATAGGCAAATATGCGATTCTTAATTTATGTATCGTCACGTCACCATTGTTGAAAAGCACAAAAACATACTATAGATTACTTTTGGTAAAGGAAAATGGAATCACTAAATAATCTTACAACTCTTTCGATATATCATTTGTTATTGGCTAGCTAATAATTCGTCGTAGCTTTGTTGTTTAGAGTTAAGCGTAACTCAGTTGTTTGGGGCTCGACTCTGTATCAGTGGCTACAGGGTTCAAATCTTGCTTGAGCATGACCAGTGGAAATAAGGTTTAATGTATTTCTATGTACATTCTCCTAATACAAATACATTTACGAAAAGTTTCAAATACTACGGTGAGGGAAAACAAATAGAAGAAACCTACCTGTTCCGAGAATAAGTAATAATTATTGTAAATGGCGACTTGGCTTACCACCTGTCACATTGAGTACTGACCATGAAGCATTGTATTCGGTTCATGTTACTGACTATCTGGGCAAAACGTAGGTTCGACGAGGCTAGAGAATTACTACCTCCGCGATTGGGGAGATGGAAACCTGAACCTCTGACTACCACGCAAGGGTTAATGGTCGTGAATGCGTTTGTCTTTTACGTTTGTCTCATTAGCTATCTACTAATTATACTATTTACTTAGACTGAGTTGAAAACTCGAGTAAAACAAACACTTATTTCAAACATTCATTCTCAACTTCAACCAAGAGCAATTACCGAAACATTTCACTAGCAGAAAAAGCCACGTTAATATAAATCATAAGAATTCTCAGTAATCCAATTTTAATACGAGCACAATTTTGCAAAACTCGTGAAAAGTTGTAAAAAGTCGGTCGCCATTTTCCATTATATTATGTTGATAGTCAACCGAAGTCTACAAGTATTTTGTTCAGTCAACAAGTACTAAACTTTGGCTATAAAGGGACTTTTGTGAGACTGCTAAGTTAGGTAAGTTTCGGCCAAAACGCTTTTTAATATTTATAACTGCGTATGAGGGACGAAATAAAAAGGGTGATATGGAAAGTTTTTAACACACTTTTGCGACAATGGAAAACATTGTGAGGAAACCTGCCTATAGTTTATCATAGGCAATATAGTTAGTGACTTTACACGATAGTGCATAGTTTACCGTCTGCTATAGGATAGGCAATGTAATAGTTAGCGACTTTACACGATAATATATACATGATTAATAATTAACGGGACTTATCGCGTAAGTTTTTATATAATAAAATTATGGGTTAATAAAGGTAATTTTATTATATAAAAACTTACGCGATAAGTCCCGTTAATTATTAATCATGAGTATAAATCGCGAATCTTTTAAAACTATGCCTATAGTTTGTTACAGAACCTTTAGATAAAATATAGTTTACCGTCTTTAATGTGCTGCCTGTCTGGTGAATAAGAAGTTTCAATATTACGCTTAGGTGAAAAGATATGATCATAGGTAAAATGCTTCAAATTGAAGACACTAGAACTTTTGGCTACTCTACAAGGGATAATGGTTGTAAAGTGTTTGTATGATACTAAAACATTTAAAACTATCAACTTAAATAGTCAGTAACATCTGTTCAAATTATCTTCATTCATACATTATTAATATATCTTTATTATATATATTCCTCTATATAAATATGTACAGATTAAAAAAGAACTTCAATCTAACAAATAGTAAATATTTACGCTTAATATTTACGCCACTAGTGTACCAAATTTAGCACCCAGAAGCAAAAGCATCCAGCACACTAGCAGCGTTGCCCCGCTGGATAGCCAAACAAATAACAATTATTAAATATAACAATTATATTCACAATGTTTTACTTCACCGTAGTAACTTACATAATTACCTTTACAGGTTTATTAAAGATATTTATAATCCCAATTGAGATACTACAAATCTCTGTGGTTCTGTCCACCTCGAAACAGATTAAAAGTCTCGTATATTCCCGTGCTAGTATGAGACATACAATATATGCTAATTAGATCGGGTTCTTTCGGGTTAGTCGTAAGGTGTAAGTGTAGGTATAAGCTAGCAAACTGTTATCAATGTTCTATTATTATCACAACCCCAATGTTCATGTAATAAAATTCAAAAGACTAAGACAAACGCGGTCACGACCATTAACCCTTGCTGGGTAGTCAAAGGTTCAGGTTTCCATCTACGCAATCGCGGAGGTAGTAATTCTACGGCTACCGGGAACGCACATGTTATAAAATTCACTTAGTTCACTTAGATGACATGATATCTCCAAGGTTCTGTCCACTCTGAAAGGGTTTAATGTACGTGAATATATGAATATACATATGTATATGTACCCTTTAATCCATTTCATTTGATCTGTAAAATAAATGACATTCGCTTATGCCAAAGCTGGTTATTTTTTGTTTCATTTAAATTCACAAACACATAAAAGGGATTTGCATATTCAGCCACTTTTTACATATTCTGTCAATGCGGTCTGGAGTTTGATGGATGCTATTTTAAAGTCAAATAAAGTTTTATATTCATGGAACATAGATATGTGATTGGGTTTTGAATAAATAAATAATTTGTGTATGCATATTATATTTTATCTCCGTAAAGTTGTAAATACATATAACCGTCTCTTTTTTGCCTAATTTCTAATTCATTATAATATTAATTTATCTACATACATACAAATCACGCAGGATTCCCTGTAGAGGGGTAGACAGAGATTACGGATCCCCATTTGTCCCGATCCTGATAAAGCACTTTTGCTTCAGTGACACTCATATACCTCCTCATACACACTTGGCGGATATAAGTACTTCTAACTTCACCCTTTTTCAATATGGTGTCTATTTGATTGTCATATGTCTTATTGGGCCGACCCTTACGTAACTTTCTCTTTCTAACCATATTTATACGGTGAGGGAAAACATCGTGAGGAAACCTATCTGTTCGTCGAACAGGTAATAGTTAGTGCTTGTAAATGGTAACATGGCTGACCACGTGTCACATTGAGTACTGACTATCGGGTCAACATGTGGTGGGTTTGGGTGTCCATTGAATTACTACCTTCGCAATTGCGGAGATGGAAACCTGAACCACTGACTACCCCGCAAGGTTTAATGATCGTCAATGCGTTTGTCTTTTTTATATTGATTATAACATTATTATTATTATAGTAATATTAATTTCTCTACTTAGGAATATTATATAATCTGTCTTTTTCTAAATATCGTAAGATGATTAAAAAACTGGGGACTTTTTTAGGTGTATTTGGGAGAAAGACTGGCAATCTGTTACCAATTATATTATAATGGTTTTCAAGGTATTGGAGGACATATTAAACCTCCGAGCTTTTTATCCAACATTTTTTTAATAAGACGATTTCAGAGCCTTTCTGATAAATACAAAAAAGATTAAGGTATTAAGGAGTTATTTAAGTATTTTAATCTGTCACCATTATTTCATATGGATGTAATAAAAAACCCGATAGGTATTCTAAAGTTAACCTACGATACATATATATAATCTATATCTTAGGTAATTTACACCCTAAAATTCATTGAAGTTCTCTCGAACCGTATGTAAATATAAAATACATATCATTACATAACGTGACTAAAACTTAACGCCCCGGACCATTACACGTCGGTGGCTCTAAACTCGACTTTGTATACATTGTCGGCTTTGCACGGTTGACAGAATCTAATTTTCATATCGCATGGTCGTTGGATAAGGAATAGGATTAGACTGTCGCCAAACTAAACCGCTAGTGAATCAGTATTAGGAGGTCTTAGCCGAAACGATTTGTATGCAAAGTATTTGTTTGTGGTCGCTTAAGTCGGTATAGGGTGCGTACATACAAGTACATATGTATTTGACGACGTCTGTTGCGCGATCGGTTAAGCACCTGAAACCTGCTAATCGAGAGGTATGATTTAGGACACTATTACACCATTGAACTAGCCTCTTGGTAAGTTAATTAACTATTACTTGGTAAGAACATATATAGTAGTTTATATAATCTACTACCAATCAGAGCAAAACAAAAGCATAGTACTTAACTCTGCCTTTACCTGAAAAAAACCCGTGATCTCACGATTAGCGTTAATATGTAAACTAAATGCACTACGAAGGTCATTAAAACGTTAAAGTATATTAAATAATACTCGTAGTATATTAGTTTATTCATTATTACAGCCGTTCTTTTTGTTCATTTTTTGTTTCAAAAAGTTTTTCGCGATAAAAACGACCTTAATTAATTTAACTTTTCACTGTACTTGCAAACTTTGAATGAGTCGACGACAGGAGGGGTCAGTGGAAATTTATCGGTTCCTAAGTTTTGATAGAAGTAATAATTTAAATTTTAGTGGCTTACAGTTTGGTATGTAATACTGACTAGCAGTCTTTCGTTCGTCTTTTCGATGATGTATAATAAAGTCTATGGATAGATGGAATGAATAGAGTGATGAGCTAGCAATCAGTTACAAAAACACAACTTCAATAGTCATACTAAAGAAGACCTAAGACATATATATCTGATGCTTTTAGACTTCTTAATGTATGTACGTAGCGTGAAGAATAGAACAACGTATATGAAAAGATTAATAATGAGTGAGGCAAGAGAAATTTGACAGGACAATTAAAGATAGCTGATAGTGTCTGCTTATCCTGTAAGACAGTGATCGTGTATATATGTAGATTTTGTCCACTCTGAACTCAATAGAAACGTGACTTGATATGTAAAAAACTCATTTGGTCCGTCATGCCGCGTCATCGCAAAAAAACTTTACGAGAAGCGAAGGAAGCGAGCTTTATGCCAAAACGATCGTAAACCTTTTTCTCGTAATAAGGAGGTGTGGAACACGAGCCAGGGCCATGAATAAAGTGAACTTGAATAAAAAAAATATTGCAAATGGCGGAGTTATTTATATTGCAAATGGCGGCTTTATTTTAGCGCGGACTTTTATCGGTGAGATTGGGAACTATTATGGCTTATTTTAGGTGCCCATATGGTCCCGTGTTGAGTTGTGACTTGGTTTCATGTAACTAGCTGTCTTGTATAAACAATGTTATATTTACGGATTAATCTATTACCTTATTTAACAGGTGCAATATGGTGAATTAAAGATATACTCGTATAAACTTATTAACATTCATTGTAATTTTGTGCCATACGCTTAACTTAACCTTGTATGACATAACATACTCAAACAACTTCTTCCCTATTAAGATCTGACAAATCTCTCTTTCACATCAGTCCATTAACTTTTTCATGCATACTTTTCTATTCTTTACATTTTTATTGTTTATGTACCTTCGCAATGCGGAGATGGACATTCAAACCTCTGACTACCTCTTAAGGGTTAATGGTCGTAAAACTTTTTTTTGTTCTTGTATAGTCACAATAGTAATCTAATTGCAAAGTAGACAATTATGTATGTTAGAAGTAAAGTTGAAAACAAGCAAAATAAGTACATACTTTGAAAGTAAAGTTGCAAAGAAGCAATAATGATACATATAAAGCGAATATTTTTCCCCATTTCAAATCGAAAGAGGTCTTGCAATCCCTTCCAAGGAACTATTTGAAAAGATATTAAACTGGTACAATGTTGTTAAGAACGTCATTTCCTTTTGCTAGTCTATGGACTAGGTTTCGTACTAAAGTTCTTTATAGACTGTCGCCTGCTTTTATATAAGGTTCTTTATACATATACAGAACGACACCATTATTATACTCGTAAATTTTAAGGTTCCTATGGTATTAGTATGGATATTGGTGACAGGTTTCTAGCCCATTCATTGATTCATTTAGTGTAATTTATTCACCATATATACAAAGGTTCAGGTTTCCATCTCCGCAATTGCGAAGGTAGTAATTCAATGGACACCTCGAACCCACGTGTTTACCAGATAGTCGGTACTCAATGTGACAGGTGGTAAGCCATGTCGCCATTTACAAGCACTAACTATTTCGACGAACAGGTAGGTTTCCTCACGATGTTTTCCCTCACCATATAATTCGATACATTTCGTAAATGTGTTTTTATTACGGAAATGTACATAGAAACTACATTTCATTGGTACATGCTCAAGTGGGATTTGAACCTTGTACCCACTGATACAGAGCCAAGCCCCAAACAACTGAGCTACGTCGAATTACTGTCTGTTATAACTACTCGTAATAATTAATTTTGATAGGACATTTTAACTATTGATTACCCAGTGCCTTTCTGACATAACAATGATAGTCAACCTATTTCCTCTTTTCACACCCTATATTCAACCTTATTCTTCTTATAGTTTTAAGAGATTCGCGATTTATACTCATGATTAATAACTAGCGGGACTTATCGCGTATGTTTTTATATAATAAAGTTACCTTTATTAACCCGACGTTTCGGCTACGTTGCAGCAGCCATGGTCACGGGCAGACTGACGATGCATATTTCTTCGCCTCCACCGCAGCGCCCTGTCAGATTCTTCTCCGACTACCCTCACTGCTACGTTTTTATTAATAACACTAACGATAACACTAACATTAATAACTTTATATATATATATTATATATATATAATAACTTTATATATAGTATATATATTATGATATTCAGCTAGTGACAGACTTAGGTTTGGGTGCTGTCGGAGGATCAGTGATGCTGCTTAGCTGCATCAAATACTGAGACAGCACCTTTTCACTGCATCAAATGCCTACTTCTTATATGTACGACTTTTGTTGTTGTATCAAAGTGTGTATAAATAGTGTTATGTTGAAATGTGTATGTATAGCAGTGAATAAATGTTTTTCTTTCTTTCTTTCTTTCATATAATAATTCTTCTTTCCAGAAACTGGTAGTGGGTCCGAACCAACGCAACTGGCGAGGAATCTTCATAGCCTTACTAGTGATAGCCACGGTGCTCGCTTTAATAGTCACGTCTGTGGTCCTGCTCACTCCTCCTGATGAAGGGCCCAGGGTGAAAGGGAGGAGGCTAAGGGTCCAGGATTTGATGGACCCTGGCCTGGTTCCAGCTCGGTGGAATGGCACTTGGATTTCTGGTGAATATGTTTTGCTTTATTTTTGGTGTTCGGATCTCTGTTTAACTCTCAAAGGAGATGGGCGTTATGGGTTTGTAAGTGTACATACATATATATTGTAATATCACTTTCTTTAATATATTTCAGTATGAACAAATCCTAAATAATAATTTATCTTTAGTCACTTTTAACTTTATTACAGTTAAATTCAATGTATTATTATAACATTGAGACACTATTGGTAACAGTAAGCGATTCTATTGAGTAAAAACGATTTTTTTTATGACTAGAATATCATGAAATGTGACTAGACGAATAGACGTCAATGGAACTAGGCGTCGGACTAGCAATCTGTCACCAATATTCAACAATGCCATCATAATCCCGTTAAGTATGCCAAACGTGGCCAAAAACACTACATTCCGATATACATATATTGAACGTCAAAAGAATACATTATACATATAAACATATTATTCTACTCAAGACAGGTGTAGTGTGAAGAACAGAAGAGCACGTATGAGAAGGTAATGAGTTTGAGTGAAGCAAGAGAGATTTGTCAGGATCGTTCAGGTGGCGATCGATAGTCTCTGCCTATCCTGTTGGGGACATAGAGGCATGATATAGTATGTATATTAGTATGTAGTATGTGTATTATATAGTAATAGTTTAATTAGATTTATTAAAAATTTTAGGATTGACTAATTTTAATGACAATTTTTCCTGTGGTAGTCGTTGTTTTTGACTTTCAATAAGTGATTTTATAATCCTCATTACTACATAGTATAAAACAAAGTCGCTTTCTCTGTCCCTATGTCCCTTTGTATGCTTAAATCTTTGAAACTGCACAACGGATTTTGATGCGGTTTTTTTAATAGATAGAGTGATTCAAGAGGAAGGTTTATATGTATAATAACATCCATTAAATAGTGGAGTAAGCTATATATTTTATACCCGTACGAAGCCGGGGCGGGTCGCTAGTGTTTAGTAAAAAGCATTTCATTTCATTAAAAGAATTTTTTTGTACGTAACCTATATACATCCATCATTTTCAAGTGGCTTCGTAATAAACACTTGTCCTGAGAGAGTGCTGTCAAAGGCTCGATAGGAAATGAATTATGATGTTTGTTTTTCGAATACAAACTAAACAAGCCAGGCTTATTGATCTGGCAACCAATGGGAAGGAAAATAGGGTGTTTAGAAGGGTGGCTATGATATATAGTGTGACGCATTCAAAACAGTCAGTATGAAACCTCCACAATCGATATTTGAAAAGAAAAAGTCAAAGGGGCAAGTTTATAACTTAAGTTTATTTTTTCAAAGCAACCGGGTTCGATTCTCGTACTGGATACAGTTATTTTTTCAAATAAAGTATGAATGCAGTTTTTCTTTTTATCAAATTCGGTGACATGGTTCCTAAGAACAAATCTTCGTTTATTATAGTTTCAGACTTTCCCATACTGGCCGTTTTGAATGCGCCACCCTGTGAATTCCGAATGTGTATTAGAAAGAATGAGTATGGGTGTTAATAAATTTTTATTTTTTTAAGCCTTTATATCGGTTTCGTTTGTTAGTTGATCAGTACTTTACATCGTATATATATACAGAAAATATTTCATTGTATATGAGGAGATGTATGAGTGTCAATGAAGCGAAAGTGGTCTGTCAGGATCGGGTCAAATGGGGATCGGTGATCTCTCTACCCCTCTACAGGGAATCAGGCATGATGTGTATGTATGAATATATCGTTACGACTTTAAACCAGACATAGCTGTTTAAGAAGTGTATGGCTGTCAATGAAGCGAAGTTTAACAGAATCGAGACAAATGGGTTTCTGTAATCTTTACCTAGTTACGTTTCCCTCGTTATTTTGTCGCCATGACAACGGACATTGTGACAGATCTGTCAAAACCTATTTTCTGATAGAATCTGATAATCTATATATTATCTCCTGGTATCACCTTCCACCAAATTCCATTACCCCTTGTCCTTTAGTCACGTTTAGCAATTATTTATAATACTATTCCTACCCAAAATATAGAACATATTATTAAGTCTTTCCTTTATTTAATTTATACGTTACGTAAATAACAAAAGAGCATGCTTGACAAAGTTAATTTAATTAAGTGAGGCGAAAATATTTGTCACCCATTCAAGGTGACGATCGATAGTATTTCCTACCCCATTTGAGAACTAGATGCGTGAATCTTTTATGTTTATTCCTTATTTATTTCGTTGCCATGACAACGGACATTGTGACAGATCTGTCAACCCCATTTCCTGTTTGAATCTGCTAATCAATATCTGCCTGTGTTTACCCATTGCCTCGCGGGTAAACATCATAAGTTAGCCTCCAAGGCTTTGTTGACAGTTTATGAGAAGCTTTAGCCGTGTAGGAAGGCTGTAGTTTGAAAAGCAAAACATAAGTACAAATAATTTCAAATCTGGTTTAATACATGCATTTTGTGGCGTGATAACTAGGAAATATTTTCGAGGGTCTGTCCGTCCGGAAAGGAATTTAAGGACGTGAATGTATATCTATATTCATATGTATCCCCCTTTTCCCTATAGAGGGAAAGAGAGATAACAAATACATTTGTGTACAATGTTAAAGTACACTAAAAAAAGAACAACGGGAATTATCGTGTAAATTTCTTATCGTAAAAGTAAAAAAGTTTCTTGATTTTTCACCCCCGCAACTTCTAATAACAACCATACTACACTTCACTACATAGTATAAAACAAAGTCGCTTTCTCTGTCTCTATGTCCCTTTGCATGCTTAAATCTTTGAAACTACACAACGGATTTTGATGCGGTTTTTTTATAGATAGAGTGATTCAAGAGGAAGGTTTATATGTATAATAACATCCAGTAAATAGTGGAGTAGGCTATATATTTTATACCCGTGCGAAGCCGGAGCGGGTCGCTAGTATATTCCCTAATCCTAATTTAAAATACCAATGCATTAATACACGTTACCAAGAGAGAATATTTGAAAAAGCTTCGTATTTTTAGACAAAAGAGGGCACTAGCTAGCTTAATGAGGGTCACACACTGCCTTAGCGAAGGCAAGCGTGCAAACGTAATAACTGCTCAAAATATGTTAGTTATTTAAGGAAGGTTCTGAAGAATTTAGTTATTAATGTCTAAGTAAGAAAGGGATATAACATAAGTGTTATATACAGTTGAGAACATTATGGAAAGTTCTACTTTTTTATAATAAGTTTTACATATACTTTTTTTATATTAAGGACACTATTTTGCCAATTGAACTAGCCCATACATTTAAGACTTGTGTTAAGGGTCAACGTGTACTTAAGGAATATTTATACAGCGCATATAATCAACAACCAGACTGGAAAGCAGAAGATAAGTGTATTTCTATATTCTGCCTCCACCGGGCATCGAACACGATTAACGTTGAGTTGGGTAACTTATCGCACCACGAAGATATATATATATATATATATATATATATATATATATATATATAGTGTGTCAGGAAGAGTAAGAACGTCAAAGAAGCGAAAAAAGTGGAAGTCCGGATCGAGACTAATAGGGATCCATAATCTTTGCCTAACCCTCTATAAATAAACAGGTATGATGTGTAGATAAAAATATATAATTCACTTCCTGATACACTATGCCCTTTTTTAAAATATCAAGATATATTAAAAACTTGACAAAATGTATCTCAAGACTCAATAAACGTGACCTTAAATCACTAACAATGATATGACAATGGCTCCATTTCATAGTGAATTAGGCACAGGAAGGAAATTCTATATATTAAATTATATGAGAAATTAATTTTCTCGGAATACTTTATGAAACGACCAAGGACTGCACGTTTATATCTGATAATAATTAATAATGAGTCCTAATTTTTATCAATTTATAATTATTAAAGATACACTTTTATATAGTATGTTAAGGTGGTTTGGGGCACATGGAGTGGATGTATTAAAAGAGGGTTACAAAATGAAATTATAAAACCAAAGTGGAAGATAGAGTTGAACCGGGCAGGCCGCGTAGAATATAAAGATCAAATTGGAGACATTCTTTTCACGGCGCGTCTACGTATTGTGAAGAACAGAAGAGCATGTATGAGAAAGTTAATGGGTCTGAGTGAAAATAGAGAGATTTGTCAGGATAATTACAGGTGGCTATCGATAGGCTCTGCTTATCTCGATGGGGACGTAGAAACGTATATATATAATAACTTATAGCTTAAAATGTCTCAATCTATATATCTTTTGGCATATGTTATATAGAGTAATATTCTAAGGTACAGTATTATACCCTGGTACATTGAACACAGTACCCTAAAGCCAGCTTTTCCCTGGTTTTTAAAAAGGACTAGTCTTTTGTAGGTCGACTTAGGTTTTGCTTGTTTTCGTCCAATGAAAAGCAGAGACTGTTTTTTATGTTTCACGAGGCTAGACTTTCCAGTAAGTTGTTTGTTTTGTGAATGTAAATGGACGGGATAACAGAGGGATATACGTATTTACTCATGACATCATGACCTCATGACCTTTTAGGGTTGATTGAGCTTAAGAGATGTAATATCCACTCGTCCCGTGCTAGATTTGGACGCAATAAGGCCTGTCACATTACAAAAACTTAATCAATAGTGGACACTTACCTCTGACTGATATAACCTCTAACTACCCCCAAAGGGCTATGCGGTAAATGCGTATGTTATATGGTAATAACTAAATTCGAAGGACAGAACAGGGTTATATGAAATCTATGGGGTGATAGGCTAGCAATCTGTCATCAACACTCCAAATGATATCGCAACCTCAATATTCATGGTAAAAAGTGTTCTAGAACATATTTTATCTCCGAGGTTCTGTCCACCCGAAAGGGATTAAAGGACGTGAATGTATATTTGTGTAAGGAAAGAATTAAGTAAACATACATCTCAACCCGATATCAGAATGAGCCATATATTCGCAACCCAATTAACTAGCATATCCCATAACCGCCAAATGAGCAATTAACCGAAATTGAATCGTAGGTACCTCGTCAAAGAGCTGTTATCCAATATCAATTAATGTTTAATTATGGCCTTGTTAAACTTAATGATTGGCATGGATTGCTGTGACCTGATTGGTGGATTATAATCTGATATAATAACATACATATATTCACACATCTACGTCACCTACGGGATAGGCAGAGACTATCGATCGCCACCTGAAACGATCCTTACAAATCTCTCTTGCTTCACTCACACTAATTAACCTTTACATACATGCTCTTCTGTTCTTTACACTACGTACACCCACCTTGAGAAGAACGTCTCCAATATGGTCTGTATAACTTCCACGCGGCATACCCCGTCCAACTCTACCTTCCACTTTGCCTTTGCATATATTTCTTTTGTAACCCTCCTTTCATCCATCCGTTCCATGTGTCCAAACCACTTTATATACCTTCCTCTATTTTCGTCACTACATCTTCTTTCAAACCACAACGTTCATGAATCACACAATCTTACATTACATATTTCCCTGACGGACCTCATCTCTGCCGCATTATTTCTGCTATCATGACTCTTCTACCAAACCCAGCACTCACTACCATACATACTTTCATACATACGCTTAATTCCGTTACCCTAAATAAGGCGTAGGAAATATTGTGTCTCCGAAGTTCAGGGGCCAAAGCCTATTAGGTACGTTTAGCACAATCGTGGTTCAATAATACTTCAGTAAAATATAAAGTTGGTAGTAGACTACCAAAAGTGTCAAATTTCACCAATTATGACAGCAAGTGTCAAATATGCCTTAAAAATATCGTAAAATCTCTCTTATGTTTTCTTTGAGAGTACTGTTACTGAAATGATTGTGTACTGATATTTCACAAAAGCATTAGTGGACTAAACCCCTGTCTACACCCAAAGGGTTAAAAGTATGAGTATACATGTAACTAATAACCTTAGTTCGCCATAAATCACTCGCCATATAATCTGGATCGCAGCCGATAAACTTGTCTGTTTATATTCTGTGATAGCATTTTGACATGCTGACGTCACTAGCCAAATTAACAAGGCCTGCCACTATCCTATAATGTTGCTTTATCCACGTGTCAAAGTATATTGGTCGACTCAACTTCGACTATGAAGTGGTGGGGTACAGTCGTTTTTTGTTTACCACGCCCTGATTGTGTTTTGTTTTGGCTAGATGGCAGCCATTTTGTGATGTTTAAGCTAAATATTTATGTGAAAAAATATCGCGTGTTGGACGAAAATAGAATTGTAATTAGCTGTATTTCTTTCTTGTATGTTGTATGAGGCGACTAAGGGACAGGTGTTAATGGAATCTTGGTGAATAGGGTTATGTTGTAGGCTAGTGTAAAATATAGTCTATTGGGCGATAGGCTAGCAATTTGTCACTAATCTGTCAACGTATCTATGATAATATACAAAAAGGTTACTATGGGATAGCAAGATAAAATATAGTTCTTAGTGGACGATGTACTAACAACCTAACACTTATTATTATTGAACTAAACAGTAACGTAAATTCAAATGAAACAGTTGAGAAACGATATTATAAATGTAGGTATATGATTATATATATTAAACTAAATAGTAGAACATACTTTACTCAATCAAAAAACTATGTAATTAAGTGAATTAATTGGTCTTAATTTTTTAATACACGTTCAAGTAATCGTTCCTTAATATTATACAAAATCAGCCGTGTAGATCACAGATTACAACTTTGTAATAAATTCGAAAAGTTTTCAAAGTTCTTGGAGACTTGAAGCCCTTAATCTTGGCGGAAATGTTACAAGATTCTGTTTAAGTAAAATTTGTACATTTAATTATTGCTTAAAATTCATTTGTGTATAAATAGAACAAAGCAAAACTTATAATTATAAATAAAACGATATGTTTAGACAAACAAAAAGACAAACGCGTTCAGAACCCTTGAGAGGTAGTCATAGGTTCAAGTTTTCATTTTCGCAATTGCAAAGGTATTCTATGGCCGCCTGGAGAAAATATATATATATAGAAATTCATTAAACTTCATTCCCATTGGTACATGCTCAAGCGGGATTTGAACCCTGTACCCACCGAAACAGAGCCAAGCCCTAAACAACTGAACTACGTCGAATTACTACATGTTTAATAGTCCTATAATATATAAACTTACGATTATATAATCTTACTTAATATATTAATTGAATTCAGTCTAATGAAAGAACAATGCAATTTAAATGCAATATGTGCTTATTTTATAATGCTTCCGAATTCACAACTGACATTTGATTTACGTCAGTGTTACGTCACGCAGTAACCTTAATAAATACACGACATAACTTTTATGCCTAACATAACATAACTCTCGCATCAGTAAACAAAGGTAGTAAAGTCAGATATGAAAACCCAATAAAGTACATGATACATATACATTCGCATCCTATAATACCTTTCGCGGTTGACAGAATGTCGGAGATACACTCCCAGGTCACTTTTTAGCATTAATATTGGGGTTGTGATGTCATATAATTAATAAATATGTGAACTGGTTGCTAGGCTATTGAGTTTAAGTAGAAACTCAATTGACCTCTAGTCCCTTAGTCGCCTTCTACGACATGTCGGGAAGAACTGTAGCTAGTAAATTTTCTTTTTACGTCCCAGCTATCACGGGACTATAAAGCCTGAAAATAACATTCATATATATTTCCAATATCTATATATACCGTGCTAGTCTGAGATCAAAATAGACCGTTAACTAGCTGCCGTTCATACTGATAACTTGTAGCTCCGTTGTTGGAATCTATTGAGAGTTAGACTAACGATTACTCTCTAATATGCGCTTCAAGACTTGTTAATTTTTTTTATTGAGGTTTGTTAGTCAAAAGCCTGAGTGCCCATCTCCGAAATTTCGAAGGCATGTTAAGCCCGCCAGTCACTCGATAGACAGCAGCCAACGTGATAGGCATATAGCCAATCGCATCGCATATATAGGCGCCAAGTTAGAGGTTTTGTCTCCTAGGCTATATTCGCTATATAATTCAATATTTAATGGCTATGCAAGTAGATTCCACATAAGAAGTATAAGACAAAAATAACCAAACCGCTAAACAATTAATATTTTCCCAATTTCCTCCCTTAAACTTGCCACGTAACGTTCATTAATTACTCAACCGTTTCGTAACCATGGCAACGACATTTTTATTAATGGCCAAGGCCAAGGACTTGGGCCATCAGCCCTTCGCTTCATTAGTTTCGCTCGGAGCTGTCAATGCAAGCGAGTGATCAATTTCAAAAGGCCAGTCGAGTAGAACCTACTTGGTGAAAGAGAAAAAGAGCGGTTAGGAAAGTGTTTTGTCTTTAAATAAGTGTTAACCCTAGCGGGGTAGTCGGAGGTTCAGGTTTCCATCTCCGCAATTGCGAAGGTAGTAATACTATGGACACCTCGAACCCACGCGTTGACCAGATAGTTAGTACTCAATGTGACAGGTGGGAAGCCATGTCCCTGTTTACAAGTACTAATTATTATCTGTTCGGCGAACAGATAGGTTTCCTCACGATGTTTTCCCTCACCGTAATCCTTATTATATATCATCATTGATTTTTATTCTTTACTGTCCTCACAAGATATGAGACATTAACAAATCCATAGAAATTGTACAACAGGCCTATTTAGTCTTTGTTTTAATTATTTCGTCAAATATTTACTTTCTTAATTAAAATAATGCTAACGTAAACGCTGTCACGATAATTAACTCTGTGGTGTAGTTAGAGGTGTCGGGTGTCTATATCCACAATGTAAAGACAGTAATTCTATGGCCATCACATACACATGTGTTGACCAGATAGTCAGTACTCAATGTGACAGATGGTAAGCTGTGTCACTATTTCCAGGCACTTACTACTACTTGTTCGAAGTTTATGCTCCTTACCATGTTTTGCTCACTATAGTATTCGGAGCATTCAGCAAAATATCTTTTTTCTAGCAAAAATATACATAGAATATGAGGATACTTTATTTATATTGGTACCTGCTCCGAGGTTTGATCCCTGTGCCCACGACTGGGCTACGCTGAATTTAGAATTATACCTGTCATTCTTAATAGGTGTGTTGACACAAAATATCAAAATAGATCGTTATGAATTCCAGTGAGTCCATTTTGAAATGTCAAGGTGACTGCACACTTCATTTATTTTATTTTCAACTGTCTATGTACATAGATAGTCTGTGAATAGAGTAGAATATAATAACAGTGAGGGAAAACATCATGAGGAAACCTACCTATCCCGGGGGATAAGTAAAGGCTAGTGCCTGTATACGGCGATACGGTTCAGTACCTATCTAGTGAAACCCGGTTTTTGAGTGGCTCATACCAAAGATGTCTTCGAAATTTCGGAGATGGGCACTCAAGCCTTTGCCCCGCCACAATGAAAAAGGATGTATACGAGTCGTGAAACGTATATATGTATGTTTGTTGAATTCATTAACTACCTAAGTCTGTTGGCTTTTCTTAGAGACAATAATAGAAAAAAGTTCAAACTCAATTGTTTATTCAATATTAGTACATGTAAAGTAAATTCATCTAAAATATGAACTAAATGGCTCACAACTTACAAAAGTACGATTAATCAATTAAAATTATATAATGTAATATCTTTTTTGATGACGTTACTGATTCTTATTTTTATGACGTCATTTGAATAGACAAGAGCGTATTCAGTCAGTAAACGAATGTCACAGTCTTTATGGTTCTATCCACTACAAAAGGAATATAAGGATTATATCGTACCTATGTTCCTTTTCTTATTAAACCTTCGAAACCAAATTTCACAAATCTACCCGAGCCCAGTAAATCTGGCAAACGATTTTGTTTTCCAATCTCGTTGGGTAACAAATTCGGGCGCGTGTCATTGCGTACACAGGGTTGCGGGATAACGTAACCGCGGGTTAATACTTACGAATCACTGATATTGTGGTTTAGGTTTTATTGACTGAGGTTTTGTATTATGTATAGGTTATGTATTGCTGAAAATTGTTGAAAGTTGATAAATTATACATTAAATAGAAGGTATCATCAATATTTCTCTATATGACTGAAGGTTTTTAGCTCTCGTGCAACGGTGGAATGTAAAAAGAATGTTTACTAGATGCAGTTCTTACCGACGTGTAGCAGAAGGCGACTAAGGGACTAGGGGTAAATGGGATGAATTGGGCTATGGCCACTGATATGGTGGTTTAGATTTTATTGACTTGAGATTATGTTGATCTATAGTTTATTGTCGAATCATTTAAAACCGAGTTAGCGTCAATACTGAATGTATATTATAAAATAAGTATTCGAGACAAATTATTCATAATCCCTGACTACCCTTCTGTAGGGAAACGAGCGTGATTTATACGTTTTTAAATTATGGCATAGCATAAATACGTATTTAATTATGTATAAATGATTTAAAATTTTAATTATTTTTCATTTTTAAACCTACGATAACTAATTAATTTAATTTTTAAATCTGACAATTCAAGTGTCTCAATAATCATATTATCCTTAATAACACTTACAAGTCTCATAGGGTTAGTAGGTATCATCTGTGAATAATTTATTAATAAATTAACTTCCTCACATACTATAATACGAAGGTTTTTACTACCTATGAACCTCCTAAGATGATTAGACACCCCCCTGCTAGGTGGACCGATGACCTGAAAAAAGTCGCTGGCAGTAGTTGACTGAGGGCCACGAGTGATCGTGTTTTGTGGCGTACTTAGGGAGGCCTACGTCCAGCAGTGGACTGACATAGGCTGATTGACTGAACCTCCAAACCACCAATAATAATCACTAAAACCTTACAAACATATTCCAGTCCTTATGTTATAAATCAAAGCACAAAACAGTAAATATCCCTCCCAAATACAATATGTGTACCCAAGGCAATTTTCGTGGTTATTGAATGTGTACTCGAAGGTTTCGAAGGACGAGATTGTTCATAAAACGAGCCTTCCTTAGGAGTAACGTCACGGAGAAAATAAACTAGAAACAGAGGTTGTACAATGTATTGTGGGGTTAGATTCCGTAGGATGTTAGGGATATAATAATAATATTGTAGGACGTTATTACACGAATTAAACTAGCCCCTTGGTAAGTACATTTATGACTTGTGTTAAGGATACTAGTCAACGTATATTTAAGAAATATATACTTATTATATATAGATAAATACATATATAGCATATATAATCAACAACCAGACTGGAAATCAGAAGAAAAGCGTAGTTCTTAACTCTGCCTCCACCGGGAATCGAACCCGGGACCTCACGATTAGCGTTTAGGCGTCTATCCGATCGCGCCACGGAGGTCGTCATATATTAGGTGTATAAAGGATAGGTTTTGGGATGGTTAATTGTGGAAGTAATGTTAAGGAATAAATTGTTGAAACCGCCGAGTGTGTATGTGGTGTACTGGTGTAAATAAAGGGATATTGGTTTGTCAGGATTGAGACAAGTGTAGTACCGTTATTTCTATCTACCCCTCTGTCAGGAAGCGGGCGTGAAGTGAATATATTTATGTAATTTAAGAAAGATATTATCTTAGTCTAAGGTAAATTGTTTAATAATTTTCAAATTTAATGTTAAATGTATTGTTAATGTATTGTATTATAATAATTGAAAATAATTCGGCAACTTCTTATTCCAATATTAATGCTAAAAATGACTTCTTAGTCTTTAAAATGTGTGTAATAAAAACTAAAAGTTTAAATACCCTTCAGGATACTCCGACAATAAAAATAGATTATATTTTAAAGCCCCTTGAAATAATTGCTTCTTGAAGATTAACGTACCAAAAACGACTTATATACTATGGTCATAAAACCAGACAATGCCTCTATATTCTTACGTCATACTACGGCTCTCAGCCGAACTCTTTCACTCAAAACCATTAAGATCCGTAGCCGGCAGATCCGTAGTCGGAGAACCGTAAAATTTTATCGACCACTTTATTGTTTTTCAAGATTGCCTGAGGCATTCTAAGCCGTCGATATTCGGGTAGTTACGAAAAACACGAGCAAATTGAGATGTTTTCGTAGTATAAAACGTGGTTGCGGAATAATAGGCTAACTACGGATTTTGTGTGACTGGAATATTTAGGTTTCTTATTGTTATGAAAGATCTTTAAGTGTGAAGGTTAATGGTTGTGAGTGAGTGAAGTAAGTGAGATTAGTCAGGATCACTCCAGGTGGATTAACAGTCTCTGCCTATCCCGTTGAGACGTAGAGGTGTAAATATATGTAAAGTAACTTAATCACATTATTCTTTAAAAATAAAAAGAAGGTGAAGGTTGCGGTTTAAAAGAAGATGTAGTGACATGTCATGCGGATGAATGATAATAGATTGACAAAAGGAATGTATGTGAGTGAAGTGGAAGGGTGGTTGCGTAGGGGCCGACCTAATAAGACATATGACAAATAGACGCTGTATTGAAAAAAGTTACATTAGAAGTACCTATAATAATAATAATATTTGGACATTATTACACCAATTGAACTAGCCCCTTGGTAAGTACATTTAAGACTTGTGTTAAGGGTACTATTCAACGTAAATTTAAGAAATATATACTTATTATATATAGATGAATACATATATAGCATATATAATCAACAACCAGACTGGAAAGCAGTAGAAAAGCGTAGTTCTTAACTCTGCCTCCACCGGGAATCGAACCCGGGACCTCACGATAGCGTTCAGGCGGTTAACCAACCGCACCACGGAGGTCGTCAAACCTATAACCGCCGAGTGTATATGAGGAGGTGTATGAGTGTCATTGAAGCGAAAGTGATATGTCAGGATCGCGTGAAATGAGGATCCGTGATCTCCGCCTACCCCTGTACAGGAATCAGGCGTGATGCGTATGTATGTATTTAATAACGTTTGGTATACATATAAAGCTCACGACGGCTAGTTAAAGAAAGTACAATAGTTTTATTAATGAAGAGAGTTGGAATTCATACTTGAAATTATAGATATAAAATTTTACTTACTAACTACGGTACCCTGATTCAGATTATTATCTTCAGTACCCTAAGCACGTATAAATTAATTATACCCAGTAAGAATAGACTTAGCTAACCTAGAATAAATTTTGCCTTAACCACGTTAAAATCTCTATAATAACAAGCAAGCCCATTGCAAAATCACGTGAACATGAATAAAAAATAAGTAATTCTCCACAGGTACTTAAAACCGTCTCATCTCTTTAGTCTAACGCGCTACAGCCTCTTTTAATGTTTAATCACAGGCCCCGGGTTAATCCTGGGTTTGACTGGCGATGCCGATGAATAAATTATAGATGTCACTCACTATGCTTTGGGACACGGTTTGGTTGAGACGCTTTTGCAACTATAAAAAGTTATGTGAAATTTATGTACTATTGTATATTGTACATTTGATCAATATTAGACATAAATACAAATGCGTTCACGACCATTAAACATAGGGGTACTTAGAGGCGTCTCTGCAATTGTGGACGTAGTAAGTCAATGGCCATCACGTGTTGAGCAGATAGTCAGTTATCAATGTGACCGGTGGTAAACCATGTCATCTTTTGCTAGCACAGATTATTTACCTGGGTGGGAACAGGTAGGTTTCCTCACGATGTTTTCCGTGACCGTTGTATTCGGTGCATTTCGCAAATAAATTCTAATTGCGAACAATATCAATATCTATTTTGTTGTTTTTTAATTAAACTAAATACTTCGTATAAACTATTAGACTTTGAATGATGTAGTTAAAGCATTTTTTAATAACATACATAGATAAACCAATAAAAGATCAAACATAAGTCTTATTATAATCTTTTTTTGAGATACTAACTCGGAACTTTAAAATTAATCATTGTAACTACAGTATTCATGACACTTCTAAACTTTTGTCTCTTTATAATATTTCCATACAGATACAACAAACTGACTTTTCCACTTAAAAATCCCCATAAATATTTTAACTTAAACCCGGCTTAGCCACTCTTGAATATTTTTCCTTTTAAATATGCTTACGTATAAGGCAAGGCGGCTTAAGTGGTCAAATCCATTTAGGTTTTGGCTCAAATCCTTGTTAAAGTATTTTCATTCCTTCCTTAGTGTTTGAACTCCTGAAACACAATTTTAAATTGGTAGAACTATTGTTTATTGGAAATGTTTACTAAACATTTAACATTATCCAGTGTTTATTGTAATTTATAAGACTGAATACATTACAATCACGCCATTATATCTCTTAATGGGTAAATTATCTCTCATTGGTATGTTTCTCTAAGAGATATAATACTCAAAGTCACTGATAGCATAATTTTTAAGCTGTCATGTATTTAGAACATTCATTCCTAGTCCATCGTCCTAAGCATTTACCTCAAATCAATTAATCGACTCTTACATGCTGAAAAGAAAGACACATAGTTTCATTTACGTCACAGACTAACAAAAAACCATTATTTATTCAAAGCACCGTGCAAAAGTGAGTGAAAATTCCTCATTTTATTTTCCACCATTTTCGTAGCTGTTTTTACCGCGGTTTAACTAGTACGACACTTTGGGGACATTTTACGACCTGCGATAGTGTGTAGATGGTATCTTTTTTGTTTCGTGCAAAAAGTACTTAACTGGACTCTGAATAAATGGTGCATGCTTGTTTATAGTGTGTATGGGTTATAAAGTTACAGAGGCGACATTTATGATATTTTATTCAGTTTTTTATTCAACATATTGTGTCCTGTGGTAGACTGGGATGTAAAAAGAAAGCTAACTATCTGTTATTCTTCCCAACATGCCGTAGCAGGCGACCAAAGGATTAAGGGTGAATAGAATCTATTGGGCGATGGGCTCGCTACCTGCCACCAATGTCTCATATAACATCACAACCCCAATTTTTAAGCTAAAAAGTGACCTAGGAGATATTATATCTGTGAGGTTTTGTCCACTCCGAAAGGGATTAAGGGACGTGTATGTATGTGTGTGTATATATACAATACACACACACATGTCTACATAGTATAAAACAAAGTCGCTTTCTTTGTCCCTATGTCCCTTTGTATACTTAAATCTTTGAAACTACACAACAAGAGGAAGGTTTATATGTATAATACCATCCATTAAAT
Source organism: Leucoptera coffeella (assembly GCA_030578115.1). Lineage (NCBI taxonomy): Eukaryota > Metazoa > Arthropoda > Insecta > Lepidoptera > Lyonetiidae > Leucoptera > Leucoptera coffeella. The sequence continues at coordinate 48,482 of JAMBLF010000971.1, read as the reverse complement.
AGTGAAGTAGGCTATATATTTTATACCCGTGCGAAGCCGGAGTGGGTCACTAGTATATGTATATGTGTGTAATATTCACCTTAAAGCAAGCAATACTATTTTTAACCCTTTCATTGTTCAATAAGACCTCAAAACCCTTACAAAATGAACTGAAACCCCTATCACAAAACCCCTCTTTAGAAGTGCAATGAAAAAGCTTCGTAGTTGCCCCGGGCTAAATGTGTCAAGGGGCAACTCATACAGAAATGTTTGCTTTTGGATTGCATTCATGAATTTACCCGCACTGTGTACTATGGATAGACGTTGTGAACGTATACACATACTAGCGACCCGCTACGGCTTCGCACGGGTATAAAATATATAGCCTTCTCCACTATTTATTGGATGTTATTATACATATAAACCTTCCTCTTGAATCAGTCTATCTATTAAAAAAACTGCATCAAAATCCGTTGCGTCGTTTCAAAGATTTAAGCATATAAAGAGACATAGGGACAGAGAAAGCGACTTTGTTTTATACTATGTAGTGATACAGGTTGTGGTCAAGTGGTCTGTCAGGATCGGGACAAATGGGGATCCGTGATCTCTGCCTGCCCGTCTACAGGGAATCAGGCGTGATGTGTATGTATGCAGCTTGTGGATATACAAAAAAGATAAAGGCGTCAACGACCATTAACCCTTGCGGGGAAATCAGAGGTTCCATCTCTCAATAGCGAAGGTAGTAATTCTATGGCCACCTCAAACCCACGTGTTGGCCAGACAGTCAGTACATGTAATTATTATTATTATAAAACAAATTAATTTTCTAATATTTTGAAGAGATTCGCGATTTGTATTAACTTTACAAGAAAACGGGACTCTATAGCGGATATTTTGTGAACAAAAACAAACTAAGAATTGTAAATTTTATGTACACAGAAAAAAATTAAATGAAATACAAACGTTTTTAATGTATACACATATTCCTAAGTGTACCTATAGAAAAATATTGAATAAATATTTTTAATGAATACGCATATTCAATTTCAATTGTATTCTATGTTCATTTAAAGCCATGAACCCAAGGGTTAACTCGTCCATTTACAATCGTAATTATGTTGTATTTAATTCTCCAGATATTCACTTCATCATGCTTGCTTGCGATATTATTAATGTTTTGGTAGCCTGTATTCATTAGTCATAATTATTTATGAAAGAACTGACGTGAATCGACGTTCGAAAAGAATGTGGAACAACAGAGATTACGTTAAATTGTAAAAAGATAAATTACATTTGTTTCTTTTAAACGGTCCATTTGTTGAAGCTTTGGATATTCAATCGAGCAATTACCAGTGGAAATCAATTTCATAGCTTATTCTTCGTAATGAAACGGCCATGATGGTTTTGTATGTTTTCGCAATTAATTGCAAAATGAATAATTTATTCGGATAGGGAGATGGAGATAAGATAGAGAGAAAGATTACCTATAGTGTCTTCAAGTTTCCGTCGGCGACACAATAAAGGACATGAATGTATGTATAAACATATGCTAAAGGATATCTATTTATTTAAGTTTTGTATTATTGTTTAGGTTTTTGTGTTCGTCGGTGTGATGTCCTAATGTAAATAAATATTATTATTATTATTATTATTATTATTATTTTTGTTATACATAAATACAGCGCAGCATACAATAATCAAAAATTTAAAACAAATAAATTAAAACTATAAACTTCAAGTAGAAATAAAAATTAAATTTTTAATTTGTTTACCCATGATTACTGTATAATATCTAAATATATTTATATATGTATATCTAAAATCATAATATATATCAATATTTCGTTTACACAAATTAGGTAATCTTATTTGTGTGCATCTACGCTATACAAATCTTCGCTTAAAAGTGTATGTATGTTTGTATTTTATTTTCGTTCCCCAACTAAAAGAAGTAAGTAAAACCTCACAGACTTTTGCAAAGCATTTTCTCGTGGAGCAGATTGCTCACTCAAGTTTAATTAACTGGAGTGTTTGGGAGAGATGGGGATTTGTTCCCGAATTAAAATTTTCTTAATTTAGCTTATGTTTGAACTTAGGAGCGCTGAGCAGGGCTAATTCGCTCTGGGTCGTAATGCAAATAAGCCGCTTTAGGTTTCTAGTTAGTACAGCTGTAAGGTGTATAAATAAAAGGTTCTTGTTACATACATACATATAGACACCTAACGGCGTATTTGCCGTAAACGTCATTTTTGGCGAAAATTAGTTAAATATACAGTTCGAATATTTTTTTTGGTTTTATGGTAAAAAATCTAATGTTTTGGTGTCTAAGCTCTTTAAAAATTTAAATATATTTGGTATTTTTGCTTTTCACGACAAGTTTTTCAACTTTAAACCACTCTTCTGTAAAATTTACTAAATGGCGTTTACACCAAGGGCGTCGTTAGATGTCGATATATTTTATAAATCATCACGTCGCCTAATTCCTTTCAGGGTTTAAACCTTGAAGATTTAATATGCATTGGTTTGTTTTTGCAAAAATGTAGGTGAACCAAGAATCGATGTTGAAAATCAGAGACAGGTTATTAGTGCGTTGCACAATAGATCTCAGCAACCCGAAGTATCATTATCTCCTTCACAAACATTGCCAAAAGCTATTAAGCTTATCTTATGCTGTAAGTTCTTACCTATCATTTGTATGGACATAAATACAGTCATCATCAAACTTAACCATTGCAGTAAGTCAGAGGTTCTTTATTTGTAATTACCGAGTTAGTAATATGTGCAAAAATTACACATAATTTTTTTGGTTTGGTTTTCCACTGGGCAAAAAATCCTGAAAGCAGGAGTTCTTTCTTGTTGTTTTTTCTCCCAGCCAGGGCTTCCGAACCAACGGTAGAATTACAATGCTAAAAGACAACCAGTGTCAGGCAAATGTTTCGACTTTCAATGAATGTACTATACTTGTACTTGTTGAATAAAAACATTTGTCCTTGACTTAATATGACCCAAATAGTCACCTTATAAGACAGATGGTAACAACAAGAAATAAGCCCTGACTATTACCTGTCTTCTAGTAGGTTTCTTCACGATATTATCCATCATCATAGAACATGATATGCACATTGAAAACTTACTCACAATCTAAGTTATATCCAGTATGGAAAACGTTCAATACAAAGTTTCTTCTCATCTCACGTTACAAGCACTAAGTTGACTCCAGGGCATGCTTATATTCATTAAACTCGAAAAGTCCTACTTGGAAATTCTAGGTTCTAGCTTAGTTTAAAAGTTCTGCATTTGAGCACTATGTTTTCTTAGTCTATTGTTGGGCTGAAGTACTAACTAGTATATATTACACGCATATATAATATATAGTTTTTCACCCCAGTTTTACATACATACATACCTATATGTCCCTAACGGGAAAGGCAGAGACTATCAATCGCCACCTGGAACGATCCTGACAAATCTCTCTTGCTTCACTCACGCCCATTAACCTTCTCATACATGCTCTTCTGTTCTTCACGCTGCGATTAGGAACGTTTTGTTAGAATCGAGAAAAATGGGGATCCGTGATCATTGTCTACCCCTTTGTAGTAAGACGGATGTAATGTATATGTATGGAATAATTTTATTTTTCCTATTGCGACTGTCATGACATAATATTACCTATCCAAATAAAATCTATTCGCCCCTTGTACCATCAACCCATCCGTATAGTTTTTATTCCTAGCAATAGTCAAGTACAGGGTGCGTCCCAAGCTGGGTCGCAAAAGAATGCAAACTAGCTGCCGTTCTTCCCGGCATGTCGTAGAAGATGACTCAGTGTCTAGGAGTCAATGGAATCAGTTAGACAGTGGACTATCAAGTTGTCACCAATGTCACATATAACATCCAAACCCCATTGCATGCTAAAAAGTAACATTTGATATATTATCGTATCCAAGGTTCTGTCCACCCCGAAAGGAATAAAAGACGTGAATGTATATGTATGTAACCGTCAAGTGCAGTTGACTACAGTCAATAAAGGCAAGCCAATAAAGGTGTGACTTTTAATTAAGGACCGACAACACCGTCGCGTCTCTCAAGCGCTAATGAAAGCTAGAACTAACGAGGAGGTCTGTGCATTAATTAAACCACTTTCACTACTGACTGGCTGGCTTTCAATTTGTTTTTTAAAAACAGCTTTTGCTCTGCTGTTGAAATAGAAAAATGATATCAATTAGAGGAAAAAGGTTTGTAAGGGCAGAAAAATGGGGATTCGTGATCTCTATCTGCCGTTTTAAAGAGGGATTCTTATTTTAGCTTGGTATATAATAACCTATCATTTATAGTTATATTATGGTGAGGGAAAATATCGTGAGGAAACCTACCTGTTCCCCGAACAGGCCGACATGGCTTATCACCTGTGACATTGAGTACTGACTATCTGGTCAAAACGTGGGTTCAAGGTGGCTATAGAATTACTACCTTTGCAATTGCGGAGATGGAAACCTGAACCTCTGACTACCCCGCAAGGGTTAATGGTCGTGAACGCGTTTGTCTTTGTCTGCGGGAACATTTTGTAAACTCGTTTTTTATTTCTTATTAAAGTAATGTTGCGATCTAGTCCGTACCGTACTCGTACTACACAAAATTATTTTTAGCACATCGTCCAATAAATTATCTGCTAAAGTATCGTATAGTAAAACACCTAGTTCACAACATCTGCCTACCCCGAAACAAATTGCAGTCTTAACGCTCATACAATGTTAATTTTTGGCCGTATTTTTTGTAAATGGTTGCAAATACAACAGCCCATAATAAGTGTCCGCCGTAAATAAATGTAATGAGGGAACATTTGTTCGTACGGAGTTATTTTGCACAATAACCTTTAATCTACATACATGCACGCCGTTTATAGTACTCTATTGGTGTTTTCCTGTTTGTTTTGTAAGAGTAATTGACTTGGTTTGTTTAATATGAGTCTGGTAATGTAATGGAATTTGATCTTCTTTCTTTTATGTTTCAAACTAGCGACCCGCTCCGCCTTCGCACGGGTATAAAATATATAGCCTACTCCACTATTTAATGGATGTTATTATACATATAAACCTTCCTCTTGAATCACTCTATCTAATAAAAAAACCGCATCAAAATCCATTGCGTAGCTTCAAAGATTTAAGCATACAAAGGGACATAGGGACAGAGAAAGCGACTTTGTTTTATGCTATGTAGTGAAGACTAATCTCATCTCTTCACTAATACCATGCCAGTCTAGTATGTAAAAGACTGATTACTAGCTGCCATTCTTCCCGGCATGTCGTTGGAGGTGACTATGGAACTTGGGGTCAATGGAATTATTGGATGATGAGCTAGTAACCTTGTCACCATGTTACATAACAACCCCGAATTTCATGCTTTTGCTCCAAGGTTTGTCCGCCCCCGAAAGGTATTAAAGGAAGTGAATATATATTGATGATGTTTTTGCTATTATTACGAATTCCCAAAGTTATTCAAAATAACTAAAGGAATTCTTGATACGTTTCTATTCTATAGGATTACATAAATGTTTTCGTTATTTCTTCGCTTACTGATAATATTAACAATTCTCGAGAATTATCCATATGATATCCAAAATTGCGCGTGTTCATCTCTAACAGTTAATTTTTTATCTATTTATTTTCTTACAAAAATACACTTATTACTTGTTCATTCATCTATTAAGAAAAAAAATTAAAATCAATGATATGTGTGCTATGAAGGAAAACCCTTATTGATATCGCTATTAAAACGACACGAGAAACGTAAGAAAATTTAAAGTTACGTTTGAATGTTTATCGGTATTCAATACAAGATTAACTTAGGAAAAGTGTTGTCAGTAACGACAAAGTATATTATCAAGATCGGGAATATACAGATCTTTGATATTTACCTACACCCTGTAAGACGTTAAATGTATGCATGTATTTGTATCATCCTTCTCCTAAAGTTACAAACAATCACGATATCATACTCCAAGCTTTCATCCATCCATTAGGGAATTCAGAAACGCATTTTTCATGCCAAAACACTAAAACCGTTTTCGTATTCCAATTTCATAACAGAACGTAGGCAATTTAAAAACGTGGCACGCGGCTGCATGTCAGTCAAATCATGTCAGTCAAATAGCTTTTGAGCATTTATTTATTTTTATCTTTCAATCGTTCGTCGAATGGCATGGCATTACGGTTAATGCCAGGCATTAAGTCTGACATGACATGGACTAATCCACCAGTGTATAAACATATATGTACTTATATACTAACACGTCATGTGTATTTCCGTCTCTCTAATCCTCATATACATAGTCGAAGCTTATGTGTATTTTTTGTAATATCTTCTTTAGAAACTACGCCATATTGAATATATTGAAAAAGGGTAACGTTAGAAGTACCTAAACCGTGTTTTTATGAGGAGGTCTATGAGTGTCAATGAAGCGAAAATAGTTTGTCAGCATGGGGACCGAAGGGTATCTCTGCCTAACCCTCTACAGGGAATCGGGCGTGATGTGTATGTATTGTCTTTAGTATATCAATTTCATGTGTTACGTAAACTATCAAAACCAGTGATTCAACAAGTCCCATTTTAATTAATCTCTACTCTGTGTTTTGAGACATAAAAAATATACAAAATACTTGGATTTTACTCTTATTCACTACGAAAATCGTAAAGATACTAGGGGTAAAGGAAATAAATTGGGTAACATAGTAGGAACTTGATTTAAAAAACTATACAATTGGTTTGTTAATAGTAAAGATAAATGAGGCATATTATCTCAGGATTTATTCATACCGAAAGGATAAAAATAACAATCATACAAGAAATATGTAAATATGTTTGTGTTTTCGTATGTTAGTGAATAAAGATTTTTCTTTCATTCATTCTTTCAAATAATCAAAGCTTAATCTAAAATCAAAATCAACGTTGTTGTGAATTGCTTTTATCTTTATGTACATTTTACTAGCTGTAAACTCACTATACTAGTTTCTAATCCAAATCTATATTCACGTTTTCTTTGAACCCTCTATCTAAATATTTATAGGCAGGTTTCACCATAAATGTTATGCCGATGATTGAAATACACAAAACGCTACGAAGATATGCCAAAACTAATAACAATAATGTTCTATGATGGATGTTGTTGGCATATCAAGGTATACACTGTGTGTTGTGATGTATATGTTTATGTTTGTAAACCCCGATCGACTGTTACCGTTGGCGTGCTGCAGGTAAATGATAAATGAAGGAAAGGGTTGATTCTGCTAAAGGTGATTTATGAACTTACATATTTATTTTTTGACACTTTTTAGATAACGATAACGTATATAGATATGTTAACATTAGAATAATATGGAACATTGACAGGTTGCTAGATTTTATTAATACATATATTATTAATTGCTTCTACTATTAACGTCCCTCAATCCCTTGAAGAGTGGACAGAACCTTTGAGATATAATATCTCCTAGGTTACGTTCATTAGTGAAAGGTTGCTAGCCTAACGTACAATAGATTGCACTTATTCTAGTCCCTTAGTTGCGTCCTACGACATGCAAGGAAGAACGGCAGCTATTTAGCATTATTGAGAGCATGGGATAGATAAGAGAGACTAATCATCATCATCATGATCAGCCTGTATTAATCCACTGTTGGACATAGGCTTCCCCCAAATGACGCCCCTTCTGCCTGTCAGTGGCCGTTCGCATACATTCGATGATGATGATAGAGACTAATATGTACCATATATTATATACTCGTACCTATAGAATTAATAGTAACCCTCAATTACAAGTAAATATTCAGCAAAAAGTAGAACCACGTTACAAAGCAGTGTTCGTGTTTCGCTCGCTCGCAATGTTTCCATTTTAATGCGGGATATTGGTTTTTGACGTTTAACGATGTTAGCACTGTCATATTGCGACGGTTAATCGGATTGAATATGGAACATGGCCGACTTAATTGTCTACGAATGGTTTTGTAAACCCAACGAGAATAAGTCACTTAGGGACAGTGGTAGTAAGATAAACAAACAAAACACATTAATGACTATTAAATACCCTTATGGGTAGCTAAAGGTTTATTTTATAAGTACCCTTGACCACCGAGTAAGTAGGCAACAGTGAATGGTTGTAAAAAAGCGAAGGTAGCTTGTTCAAAATAATACATGATCTCTGTTTGTTCCCCTGATGAAATAGATCAATTACAAAAATTCTGAGATTGATAAACGTACACAATTGTACTAAATAATAGTTCCTAAATTTAATATATACTACATACATATTTAAATTCATGCCTCTACTTCTCAAAGGGGATAGATCGCCACGTGGAACGATCCTGACAAACCTCTCTTGCTTCACTCACACCCATTAACCTTCTCATACATGCTCTTTTCTTCACGCTACGTACACCCGCCTTGAGAAGAATGTTTCCAACTAAATGATATATACTATCGTGTCATAGAACCTCTACAACTGACTATTACTCCAAGATAGTCCGTGAAAGCCTAGAGGGTGATTTATACCGCCTGTCCTTGAACAGACGCATTCAATTAAGCTGACTCATCGACCCTAAAGCCTTAAAATGTAGAGCAATTTACATTGTGAGGCACCCGCGGTTTTGTTGTGAGTAACAATGGCTACCCATTGAAATGTGCTGACTAAGGGAAAAGGTGAATACGGGACTTGGGAAGTGTAATTAGCTGGTTTATATGTGGATCAATGATTGTAGAACCTAGTTTGTGATATTTAAGGTTAATTAGGAATTATATGGGTTGAAGGGCTGTTACGTAAGGGCCGGTCTAAAAAGACATGAGGGTGAAATAAACGTCATATTGAATTGACGTTAGACGAACGTATATCCGCCGAGTATGCATGTAGTAGGTGGTGTATGGAGGTGTATGAGTGTCAATGACCAAAAGTGGTATGATAGGAACGGAACAAATTAAGATCCGTGATCTAAATCAAACCCATTACAGGCAAACGGCCGTGATATATATGTATGTATGTAATTCGGAACTGTTTAAAAGTTCGTTGAATTAAAAAGTTGGTTATATAACTATAAATTGCATTGTGAACCCTATTTTTTTATCGAAATAGAATGAATGACAAATCTCTATTACTTCACTCACACCCATTAACCTTCTCATACATGCTCTTCTGTTCTTCACGGTACGTACTTTACTACTATATGTATATGACGATTACCCATTGTCTATAATTAAACCTTCTCATGTCTCTCATTTGTAAAATCTGCTTCTTTAAGATTGACCCCAATCGAAGCTATTGACGTGGATATATTGTATGCGGGTTTCCTCAAGAATCTTTGTATTTCATAAAATATATTTTCCCCTAATCGGAGTTCTATAAAATATATTTTTCCGTAGTTCTAATCAGGCATTAGGATCTAATCATTGTCTTTTAATTGTGTTTGAATCAAAAATAAATTAGCCTTAAAAACACACGTCTAATGACTAAATAGGCCTTTTGTACATCATCTGATTTTTAGTATTAAACCTAGATTTACTTTGTGAATAGTTTTTTCATAGTGATTATTCCACCATAACTCTATACTAATATTATAAAGCTCAAGAGTTTGTTTGTTTGTTTGAACGCGCTAATCTCAGGAACTACGGCTTCGAATTCAAAAATTCTTTTTTTGTTAGATATACCATTTATTGAGGAAGGCTTTAAGCTATATAACATTACCCTGCTACTAATAGGAGCGAAGAATATAATATAAAAATCAAATTATAGTTACAGTGCCATCTGTGTTTCATGTAATGAAAACTTTTAAAACATAAAAACGTGGGAAATTATTTGATATTGCTTGTATTATTAAAATGACCTTAGAATTCATGTAACTACCTTTTACTAACATTTTGTAGCCTATTTGTCACCAGCATCCAAGATGACTGATGACGTTCCATGTAAAGTCGCTGGCTAAAATTTAATTATACTTTGTGGAAAATGATTAGGGTAATTAAAGGTTCATATAACCACTGACTGTGTATGAGGATGTGTATGGACGTTTATGAAACTACAGTATTTTTCCACATTCAGGCCAAATTAGGATTCCTGATCCCTTCCAAACCTCTGTAAAAAGTCACGCGTGATATGTATGTATGTATTTATGTATGAATGAAATTTAAATTTGTTTTTCATTTACGTACATAATTTACAGTGGCTAACGGTGAGGGAAAGCATCGTGAGGAAACCTGCCTATGCCTCAGGATAGGTAATAGTCAGTGCCTATATATGGCGATACGGTTCACTAGCTATCACATTGGGTGCTGTCTACCTAGTGATACGCGGGCTTCGAATGACCCTTTACAAACATGCCTTTGAAATTTCGGAGATGGGCACTCAAGCCTCTGACTACCACGCCATAATAAAAAAGGGAGTGTGTATACACAAGTCGTGAAGCGTATGTTATGTATCTATGTATCTAACATACTCTTTTTGTTCCCAGGTGACACGTTTGTGTACAAAGATGCGTCAGGAGGCATCAGTCTCATGTTTGCAGCCAATCAGAGCTCCCGGACTTTGATGCCCAACACTACTTATGTAAGTGTAACCTTATTACCACCGACCATTAATCCTTGCTGAGTAGTCAGTACTAGTACCCGTTTCTGCTGTTTCAAAAGACAAACAAAAGGCGCACGCGTTCACGATCATTAATCCGGAGTAGTCAGAGGTTCAGCTTTCAATCTCTGCAACTGCGAAGGTAGTAATTCTATGGCCACCTCGAATCCACGTGTTGACTAGATAGTCAGAACTCAATGTGACAGGTGATAAGCCATGTCGTCATTTACAAGCACTAACCTTTGCTTGTTAAACTAAATTATTTAATAATAAAACTAAATATATGTGCTCTATATGTTCAAACAGTAACAACAATTAACTCTTTATTTTCAGAGAGTCCTAGAGCCGGCGAGTTTCAGCCTTTCAGCCGATAGAAGGTTTCTGCTATTGGCCCAAAATGTTCAGAAAGTGAACACTTATTCCTACTTAGCCAGATATACTATATACGACATCCTGACCACGTAAGTACTTTATTAATACATACATACACATCACACCTGCTTCTTTGTAGGTAGGTAGTAATAATCTGTCCCGATCCTGACAAACCTAACCTATGATTAATAACTAGCGGGACTTATCGTGTATATTTTTATATAATAAAGTTACCTTTATTAACCCAACGTTTCGGCTACGTTGTAGCAACTTTATTATATAAAAACATACGCGATAAGTCCCGCTAGTTACTAACCTAACCTAACCTGGGACCTCACGATTAGCGTTCAGGTGCTCAACCAATCGCGCCACAGAGGTCGTCAAACACATACATACATCCTATATATTATAAAGACATTATGTGCGTCACACTACACAAGGATAGGTGGAGATCACGGATCCCCATTTGTCCCGATCCTGACAAACTACTTTCGCTTCATTGACACTCATACACAATCGGTGGTTATAAGTACTTCTAACGTCACCCTTTTACAATATGGTGTCTATCTGACTGTCATATGTCTTATTGGACCGGGCCTACGTAACCGATCTTCCACTTCACCCACATATATTCCTTTTGTTCCAATCTATATGAAATCTATTAGGCGATAAACTAGCAACCTGCCACCAATGTTCCATTTAACACAACTCCAATAATATGCCAATATATTGCCAAGGACATGTTTTGTCTCCAAGGTTCTGTCCACCCCAAAAGGGATTAACAGACGTGAACATATTTAATGTTACATTACATATTCAAAAAGTGTTTTTAACCAAAACGCTAGGCTAGACAAACGACATGTATTTCTACTCTGTCGCTTTGTTTGGCACAAAACCTAGACGAAGGCTTTTGAGGACGAAGCCTCCACAGATACAGTGCCACGAATTGTACTGTACAGCGATAATGTAATATTGTAGAGATTCGCGATTTTTATTCATTTTTCAAAAAAACGAGAGTTATTGCGTTTATTATTAGTTGAATGGTTAAATCACTACATAGTATAAAACAAAGTCGCTTTCTCTGTCCCTATGTCCCTTTGTATGCTTAAATCTTTGAAACTACGCAACGGATTTTGATGCGGTTTTTTTTAATATATAGAGTGATTCAAGAGAAAGGTTTTTATGTATGTAACATCCATTAAATGGTGGAGTAGGCTTTATATTTTATACCCGTGCGAAGCCGGAGCGGGCCGCTAGTTCTAGAATATAATATGAGTACTACCCACTGATCCACCATAAATTCCTTATCCATCTAATTAACCGTTTCTCACATCATAATCATAAATCATAATAGTTAAAAGGGATTTTTCATAGGTAGTTAGGTAGTAGGTAGCTCTTACATTCTTACATTTTACTGATGCATATTTTGGTAAACGACTTCGGAACACATTATTTACTCTTAATACATCAGCTGTATTTTTATTGTCATTCATTTTAATCTTTATTATAATAATTCTCCTCAATTACAACTAATTTAATGCCACATGTAACAGTGTAGTTAGAGTAGTAATTAAAATGCATGGAATTGACATACTCAATGACGCTTGACTGACAGAACTCAATGTCATTATTGTTTAAGACTGACATTTCATTTAGTTTGCATCGTTAGCATCTGGCTACTTAGCTAGATACTCAGATAGCCAGCACCCAAATGAACTTATTCAAAGTATTAGGATGCATCATAAAATCGCTTCCACACCCCTCTATGTCCAACTAAACCCGCTCCGCTCATGCCCTGGTCCCTCCCTTTTCCTGACCCATTCACCCACGTCAGTCGCCTGTCACTTGTCTCGGCCGCCCTCGCAATCCTTGTTGTGTAATGATAATGTAAGCCTTTGAACCACGGGGAACAAAAACTATCTGTATGACAAATAAATAGGGTTTATAGTTCTTTATAAACATGAGAATGGAATGTAATAATTGTAATATGTTTAGATTTCAAAAATAAATTCGACGTAGCTCAGTTGTTTGGGGATTGGCTCTGTATCAGTGGGTACGCGGTTCAAATTCCGCTTGAGTATGTACCAATGAAAATGACATTTCTATGTACATTTTTGTAATAAAAACACATTCACGAAATGTATCGAATTTTACGGTGAGGAAAAATATCGTGAGGAAACCTACCTGTTCCCCGAACGGGTAATAGTTAGTGCGTGTAAATGGCGATAGGGCTTGCCACCTGTCACATTGAGTACTGACTATCTGGTCAACACGTGAGTTCGAGGTTTCCATAGAATATCTATCTTCGCAATTGCGGAGTTGGACGCCTGAACCTCTGACTACCCCGTGAGGGTTAATGGTTGTGAACGCGAAGCAAACGAGGCCGTAGGAATTAATTAATATTTTTACATACACATCACGCCCGATTCCCTGTAGAGTGATAGGTGGAGATCACGAATACCCATTTGTCTCCATCCTGACAAACCACTTTCGCTTCATTGACACTCATACACCTCCTCATACACTCGGCGGTTATAGGTACTCCTAACGTCCCCCTTTTTCAATATAGTTTTAAGAGATTCGCGATTTATACTCATGATTAATAACTAACGGGACTTATCGCGTAACTTAAGTTAACTTTATTATTTGTTAGTTATTAATCTTTTTCAATATGTTATATATCTCCTCTTACACACATACAATGGTTTAACGATCGATATCAATGTGAATCTATGATCTTTCTCTACCCCTGTAGGGAAACGGGTGTATGTATGTATGTATCAACATCCCTTAATAACTTACTATATTAAGCAAACAGATAATAACACCAACTCTCAACTAACTAGGCTTCGATACGATGTTACGCCTTACAATATTTGTTTAAACACCAAAGTTCATGAAACGTTAAACGCGGCTTTATCACGGCTCGTTAAACGTAACTTCAGTTATATCTCGAAGCCTACACCCTATTGGCAAGGCTCCAAAAGCCAACGCCACGCTCGTGAATTACGTTTACAATTAACGGTATTTATTACTTTCATATACGTTTAAAACTTATGGGTTTATTGAACATACATATGTAGTATATATGAAGATACAGTATATGTAACATACATATGTATTATATGTATATAAAGATACATATTAGCCGACATAACCTTAGTGGTGAATGGCTTATTAAAGAATGAAGAAGATACATATTGTATCTTGGATAAGGGAGAAAGTTTTTTTTAAATAAATCAACGCTCTGATATAAGAATAGTATAATATAAGCATTATACGTTTCTTTAAAGCTTAAAACTTTATGGACTTAAATCTTTGGAACCTATTATTTAGAGACCTTTTCATTAAACGGTGTAAGTACAATATTCATCAATGTAATACAATATTTAACCTCCTTTTAATTGTGCCTTTTATACTATGTATCCTCATTTCAACTCTCAAATAAGAAAAAATACTGAGGAAGTCACTGAAAATATGGTTACTATTTTTCCTTCATATAGCTGAGATCTAAGAACAATTTGAAAATAAGTTCAGTTGACATTCGATTCTTTGGTCTAAACAATAAGATTTTCCGCTGAGACCTATTTACGTTAGATAATCTAATCTTTCATTATTGTATGGGATATTATAGAATATAAGCATTGCTTTCCTTCATAACCTAATTAGGGATATAAAAACAAAAAAAAAACACACGCAATAACGTTTATCAAACTACATTTGGGTGTATGGCGATGGCAATGAAACGTAATGCTTAAAGCTGTGCAAAATATCAACCTTGTGACGGACAGGGTCGATGTATTTTTTATTACTCGATGTGATCTCACAAAGGTTGCACTTTTGTTATCTGTTATGTAAATGTTTGAATTTTAAATTGACTAATCTTATTATAATTTGTATTGTAATGTTATAATTAATATTATATTTGGTTTCTGTCTTAAAAGTAATTTTTTTTGTGTTCTATTAATACTATTGTTGTTATATTATGTCTATTAATGTAAATGGTAAATTGTTTACTTGAAATTATAAATATGTTTAGTTCCTATCGCATTAGGTTATTAGACCTGTAATGATAGGATACTTATTTAAATGAAATAAATAAATAAAAAGTAACTGGTTCATCAGGATAGATATTAATGAGAATCCGTGATCTCTTCCTAACAATTCTATTTCTTACTTATAATATATTCCTAGTAATTACACGAATGTTATGTGTGTGTATTTACTTTTGACATAACTGTCGGCGCTGAAATTGCAATGATGTTGTTATGGTTGTTGAAGAAACAAAAAGATCATCGCAAAAGCCAAGTTGATGGTGGACACTCAACCTTTGACTACCCCGAAATGATACTACGGTCGTTCATGCATATGTTTTTATCTGGTTTTTACTAGTATATATTTCAACTAGAATATAATCCGGAACTTTATGTACTAAACATATCAATATGATATCGTATGCATGTTTTTTTGTTGCTACATACTTTAGCCAGAATATAACCCAGTACTTTCTGTTCCCAACATATTCCGCTACCACCTGAGTCGACAAATTCGTATATGAGAGGAACGGTGAACTTAAATGGGAATGAATATTAAATTTTATTTACGTAATAAGCAGAGCTTCCCAAGTTATCTTAAGTAGCGTTGGAATGAATGGAATATATTAAAACTTTGGATTTCTGGTACACAATGCACAGTTTACATAAATAGATTTATAAATTCACGTTTTTTAATGTCAAAAGAAGTGGACAGAATTGCATTGAGCCCTAAACCCTTAGTCGGCTCTTAAGATATGCCGGAAAATATGGCAGATATTTAGCATACTTTTACTTCCTAGACTGACAAAGGCAAATAAAGACAAACGCGTTCACGACCGTTAACCTTTGCGGAGTAGTCAGAGGTTCAGGTTTCCATCTCCGCAATTGCGAAGGTAGTAATTCTATGGCCACAGCGAACCACCGTTTTGACCTGATAGTCAGTACTCAATGTGACAAGTGGTAAACTATGTCGCCATTTACAAGCACTGGCTATTAATTCCTAGACTGGTACAGGAAATAATAATAAACATAGTATTACTCTATGTTAGATGAATGTTCGAACATTGATAGCTTTATTGAGATACATTTTAGACGGGTATGCACATGGATGTTAATGAGTGTGAGTGAAGCAAGAGAGTTGTTTGGATCGTTGCATGTGGCGATCGATAGTCTCTACCTGTCCCATTAGGAAAGTACAGTCTTGAATATCTACTTATGTTCTAAGTTTAAATCAAGCGTATTTGTAGCACGTGTAGGAATTTGATGCAGCTCAATATTCAATAGGGGTCACCATTGTTGACCTATAGTGTTGGTTAGAAGCTTGAGGTTTACTAAGGTGTAAGGCCAGTTAAAGCTCATGTTTACAATTGCTAGTATCCAATATTACAGGTAGTGCGTTCATTATATTATACTGTAATCAAGTTTTATTGATGAAATAGGTGTCTACGAAAACGTGCGGTATATATGTCTTTTGGGAGACATGACTTAAATAATTTCCATGAGTGATTGTTTTTCTATCATTTTAATTATTAATTTAATGTTATATATACATACACACTCACGTCTTTTCATAATGTGAGTATGATGGAATTCATATGAAACATTTTTAGTAGGTTGTAAGTCCATCGGTTAATAGATTCCAGAGACAACAATCCCTTAGTCACCTTGAGAACGTGCTGGAAAGATCAGCAGCTAGTTAGTATTCTTATACCTCTCAAAATGTCATGATATTATATAGGTAGTAATTCTCTACAACTATATAACATAATGTACTCATATAATATGTCTTTGTTTGAGATGTTTATTAAGAGACATTATTCTTAAGTCAGTTGTACGAAGCGTGGAGAACAGAAGACAATGTATGAGAAGGTTAATGAGTTTGAGTGCAGGAAGATTTTCAAAAAGAAACGAGTGTCCTTTCGGGGTGGACAGAACTTCGTAAATATGAAAACTTCTCCCTGGTCACTTTTTAACATTAATTAGGTTGGGGTGTCATATAGAACAATGGTAACAGATTGCTAGCCCATCAGCCAACAGATTCTATTTATCCCTAGTCCCTTAGTCACCTCCTACGACATATCATTCTAAATATGAATTCAATTATTTTGACTTAAAATGATGAAACAATTAAATCTTGTTTCAAACTGCATCTTTCTTTAAACTATTTTTCATTATATATTTGTCGTGACTACCATTCAATGTCACTCTAACATGCTTGCCAACCGCATTTCGCCGGCATTAATCAATAATATATCTGTAAACACACATGGCGACTCGTGTTCGTAATTAATTCGACGCGGTTTGGAACATTCGTGGTTTTACTAATTAGTTCGCACGAAGCAATTAAATGCAGGGAGCGTTTTAAAACAGTCATATAGTTAATTGTGAATAATTTGTCTGCAATTTGGGATAGGGCAGATATTTTAAGCTTTTAGTTAGATTTACATGTGCATACATACACATCACGCCTGATTCCCTGTAGGCAGAGATCATGGATCCTCATTTGTCCCGATCCTGACAAACCACTTTCGCTTCTTTGACACTCATACACCTTCTCATACACACTCGGTGGTTATAGGTACTCTTAACGTCATCCTTTTCAATATGACGTATATCTATGGTGTCTTATTGGACCGGCCCCTACTTAGCCGCCCTTCCACTTCACTAACATATATTCCTTTGGTCAATCTACTATAATTCATCCGCATAACATGTCCAAACCATTAAAGCTACATATTTCACTTCATTTCACCTAGACCGTTTTGGAGTGGACAGAAACTTGGATATATAATATCTCTTCGATCACTCATAACTAAATTACATACAATAAATATTGACTATTATGGTATATTAATATTATATAATATATAAATATTTACAATGACTATCACAAAACGAGTATATTTAAGAGTCCCTTAATATTTTTTATGCTAATTATCTATCAAAACAAGTTCTTTTAGTGTCTGAAAATTTCATAAATACGATTGTGTTCTCTTAAACAATACACACATAAAACTATACCGAATACATTCCTAGACCTGTTGTTAATTACAACATACATAATTGTATCATATATAAATATCTCTTGTGCTAGACTGGGGCGTAATATTAATGCTAACTAGCTGCCGTTCTTCCCGGCATATCGTAGGAGGCGACTAAGGGACTAGGGGTAAATATAATCTATTGGACATTGGGCTAGCATCCTGTCATCAATATTCCAAATAACATCACAACCCCATCGAATGAATACTCATGCATAGTATTATATTATCTGTGCTCATGCTAAAAAGTGGCCTAGGAGATATCATGTCTCCGAAGTTCTGTCCACCCCGAAAGGAATTAAGGGACGTGATTCTATATGTGTATATATGTATGTATACCTAAATATACCTCATTAACTGTTCTACCTTTTCACAGAGAATCGTACCCCCTGACCCCGTTGCCAGACGACGTAGGGGTCTCAATCATAACAGAGGGACCCCTGCTACAATACGCCACGTGGACCCCCAAAAGTCACGGTCTGGTCACCGTGAAAGACAATGACATATTCTACAGACCGGCACCGCGGTCTTCTACTGGGTACCGGGTCACAGAGACCGGGTTTGCCGGGTCTGTGTACAATGGAGTACCTGATTGGTTGTATGAAGGTAAGATGCTGTCATTTGTTTACAACATACATACGCTAAATACTCGTACAATCTGCGCAACAGGAAGATTTAAAAAAACAATTTAATTGACTTAATTAATATTTATTACTAAATATATTTTAATTATAGATTTAGATTTATTTATTACATTGCAACAATGTTACATAAAAATAATATACAATTAACACATGTCCAAAGTTACAATGATCGT
Organism: Leucoptera coffeella; assembly: GCA_030578115.1. Lineage (NCBI taxonomy): Eukaryota > Metazoa > Arthropoda > Insecta > Lepidoptera > Lyonetiidae > Leucoptera > Leucoptera coffeella. Next base: position 29,638 of record JAMBLF010000971.1, on the reverse strand, counting down.
CATATATAAAAATAAAATGAAAATGTCAAAAATAAAATAATATTAATAATGTCAACGATAGTATATGTATATAAAAATAATTAATATATAACAATTTTAAAATACGATAAGTACATCAGTACTCTTTCGTCATATACTCTTATAAATTACACTAGTGAGTCTGATCGAATTATGAACAGGATTGATTAATTATAACAAATAAAATAATGAGGTGAGGTAAAAGTGTTGACGAAGATCCGGTTGTGCAATATGTTTGTTGTCGGCCGAAGTAGGTCGATTAGGTGTAAGCAGTATTGTAGGTGTCGGAGTATGTAAGTCGCTTCACGACTTGTGTATACACACTCCCTTTTTATTTTGACGGGGTAGTCAGAGGCTCGAATGCCCATCTCTGAAATTTCGAAGGCATGTTAGGTATGGGTCACTCCAAGCCCACGTTTCACTAAATAGACAGCACACAACGTGATAGGTAGAGAGCCGTATCGCCGTATTAATTTAATTTGTTTTTAGTTTTTAGTCTTGATGTATTATATTTTTTAAGGAGATATTTTACAATACATACATACATAGACATCACGCCTGATTCCCTGTAGAGTGGTAGGCAGAGATCACCGATCCCCTTTTATCCCGATCCTGTCAGACCACTTTCGCTTCATTGACACTAATACATCTTCTCATACACACTCGGCGGTTATAGGTACTCCTGACGTCACCCTTTATCAATATAGCGTACACAATATAATTGTCAAAGTAGCATATGGATATTTAATTAAAGCCTATTAAAATTATTCTTGCGGGGTAGTCAGAGGTTGACTATCCACTATCAACTAAGTTTTTGTGATGCTATTTGGCTACTCTTTTAACACTTTTAACCTGATAGTCAGTATTCAACTTGCCATGCCGCCGTATACTGATAAAACTCATGATTTTTCCTTCAACGCAACTTACATACATACACATCACGCCTGATTCCCTGTAGAGGGGTAGGCAGAGATCACGGATCCCTATTTGTTCCGTTCCTGACAGACCACTTTTGCTTCATTGACATTCATACATCTTATCATACATACCTTTCATCCCTTTTGAGGTTGACAGAACCTCGAAAACAAAATCTCCTGAGTTAGCTTTAGCATAACAATTAGGTTTGTGATTATATGGAACATTTACACTATTTCATCAACTAACAACCTCTCCTAGGTCACATTTTAGTATGAAGTAGCGACCCGCTCCGGCTTCGCACGGGTATAAAATATATAACCTACTCCACTATTTAATGGATGTTATTATACATATAAACCTTCCCCTTGAATCACTCTATCTATTAAAAAAAACTGCATCCAAATCCGTAGCGTAGTTTCAAAGATTTAAGCATACAAAGGGACATAGGGACTGAGAACGCGACTTTGTTTTATACTATGTAGTGATATACAGCTTTGGTGTTAAAAAGAACATTGTCACACGTTGCTAGCTCATCGATCAATTGATTCCTTTTACCTTCTCTTACGACATGCTGGGAAGAACGGCAGCTAGTTACCATTCTTTTACGTCCCATATACTGTGGCACAGCTGTTCAAACGTGTCACATACTATCGTACCCCACTTACCGTGATGAAAATAAACTTGTGCAATTAGATAATGCACTAGTTCACATGTAGGGGGCGCTATAAATAACTCCATCTATTGGCAAGCGCTACGAATTAATTATAGGGCTTAAAATATATGAAGATTTATGGATAGCGTACCTTTTATTATTGTAATAGCTTTAGGGGGTATGTAGAGATCTAAATACCAAAATGACGAAGGTCATAGAGTATTTCAATAGAGTCAAATGAATAGAATAGAATAATATTGTAGGACGTTATTACACGAATTGAACTAGCCCCTCAATAAGTACATTTAAGACTTGTGTTAAGGGTACTAGTCGACGTATATTTAAGAAGTATATACTTATTATATATAGATAAATACATATATAGCATATATAATCAACGACCAGACTGGAAAGCAGAAGAAAAGCGTAGTTCTAAACTCTGCCTCCACCGGGAATCGGACCTCACGATTAGCGTTCAGGCGTCTAACCGATCGCGCCACGGAGGTCGTCAAATGCATGATGGACTGGCAACCATGTTAATGACATCGCAGATTCCATAGTTATGCTAAAAGTGACTAAGAAGATAATATATCTTCAAGGTTCTGTCCACGCCGATAGGGAAGGCAAAACGTAAATGTTTAAAAAATTTGACTTACATAAATTCAACTGACATTTTTAATATGCAACAGCTCGTGAATTTATTCACTCGATAATAATTTACAACATGGTCATAATATGTGATGCAGGTATTCAGTTTAAAACATCAGGGTTGACTGACAGCGTGATTTAAAATACCCTAATAATGTGACGTAATGTATGTTTGACGACCTCCGTGGCGCGATTGATTAGACACCTGAACGCTAATCGTGAGGTCCTGGGTTCGATTCCCGGTGGAGGCAGAGTTAAGAACTACGATTTTCTACTGCTTTCCAGTCTGGTCGTTGATTATATATGCTATATATGTTTTTATCTATATATAATATGTATACATTTCTTAAATATACGTGGACTAGTACTCTTAACACAAGTCTTAAATGTACTTACCAAGGGGCTAGTTCAATTGGTGTAATAATGTCCAAATATTATTATTATGACTGACCGTGTAATTTAAAAGACCCTAATTATATTACTTGTTTGTACATACATACATACACATCACGCCTGATTCCCTGCATAAGGGTAGGCAGAGATATCGAATCCTCATCTGTCCTGGTCCTGACAAACCACTTTCGCTTCATAGACACTCATACACCTCCTTATACACACTCGGCAGTTATAAGTTCCTTGTATGTGTATTAATACAAACGCATCATGATAGTTGAACTTTTCGTTATAGTAAGAGGCTTGAGTGACCACCTTCGTATTTTACTTACTTAAAGCTCAAATTTTAGCACATAGTCAGCACATATGATACTAAACACAGAACAAAGAATTTATGGTAAATCATGTCACCATATATATAAATACTAGTGACCCGCTCCGGCTTTGCACGGGTATAAAATATATAGCCTACTGCACTATTTAATGGATGTTATTGTATAATTAATATAAACCCTCCTCTTGAATCACTCTATCTATTAAAAAAACCGAATCAAAATCCGTTGCGCAGTTTCAAAGATTTAAGCATACAAAGGGACATAGGGACAGAGAAAGAGACTTTGTTTTATACTATGTAGTGATAATACATTTTAACAATAGAATCTTTACAATAAATTAACAAAATATTTACAAACTTAAAACTAATTAAAATAATTTAACCATAAATTGTTATAAACTGTAATTCTAAACACTAACTTAAAAAATTAAAGTTGTGATACATACAATGTGTATACACTTTCAAAAATAGAAGGATAATTCATACTAAATTAATGAGCTTTGATGACGTGAGTTGCGAATTTTCCAAGGTAGTATTTGAGGTTAATATTTCATGCCCTAAGCACAAGAAATGAAGTACGCCATCTGTCGTTCTAAAAATAAAACTTGGGAAATCGCCGGGTAGGCTACGTGAATATTTTTTATGAAGTTGTGAGGAATGAAGGGGAATGTTTCCTTTGCTGTTTTTAATTGATGTTGCACGTATTATATACATACATATTAAATGAATTATGATTATAATATAATTATATCCTGAATTTTTATTGTTTCAACATGTTATGCGGATGAATGATAGCAGATTGACAAAAGGAATATATGTAAGTGAAGTGGAAGGGCGGTTACGTAGGGGCCTGCCCAATAAGACATATGACAGTCAGAGACCTATGGAGTACCTTTAACAGCCGAGTGTGTATGAGAAAATATATGAGTGTCAGTGCAGCAAAAATAGTCTGTTGGGATCGGGACAAATGGGGATCCGTGATCTTTGCCTACCCATCTACAGGGAATCAGGCGTGATGTGTAATATGTATGAATTTGTTCATGTTATTAATTTTGCATTGTAAATTACATTTTCTCTATTGGTGTGTGTAATATAAATATTTATAAAATGCATAATAATTTACTTACAACAGGTTAATTATAAGCAATGAATTAAATAAGTTAACGCCGTTAAACATATTCGTATAATATTCAAGTTTTACAGCAACATCTCATTAAGTTAATTTTGCAAATATTATATTAAAAATAATAGATAGTATTGTAGCTCAGTTGTTTGGGGCTTGGCTCTGTATCAGTGGGTACAGTGTTCAAATCCCGCTTGAGCATGTACCAATGGAAATGAAGTTTAATGAATTTCTATGTACATTTTCGTTATAAAAATACATTTACTAAATGCGTCGTTAACTACGCTGATAGAAAACATCGTGAAATAAACTACCTGTTCGCCGAACAGGTAATAGTAAGTGCTTATAAATTGACATGGCATGTGACATGGCTGTCACATTAAGTACTGACTATCTGGTCAATACGTGGGTTCAAAATAGCCATAGAAGTATTACTTTCCCAATTACGGAGATGGACACCTGAACCTCTGCCTACCCCGCAAGGGTTTATGGTCGCGATCGCGTTTATGTTTGTATGTTGCAATATAATGCATATTGCATATAGGCACAAATATTCCTAACCCCACTCTTTCCTTGCAGAAGAAATCCTGAAGTCCAGAACAGCCCTATGGCTATCTCCAGATGGCCATATGATCCTCTACGCTACTTTCAACGACACATTGGTACATGAACATAGGTTTCCATGGTACGGGGCCTCACTGAACACTGATGATCCTGGCAAGGTAAGGTTATATATACACACGCCTGTTATAGTTCTAAGATGATATATATCACTCACATCGCGTCTAATTCCCTGTAGAGGAATAGGTAGACATCATAGATCCCCAGACCACTTTCGCTTCATTGACACTCATACACCATCTCATGCACACTCGGCGGTTATAGGTACTCCTAACGTCACCCTTTTTCAATATAGCGTCTTTCTGACTATATGTATTCTATTAAGAAGATTGTGTATCATCATCATTATTATGTATCCATATATCCCTGACCTGTGCTTTTATAGAACATAAAAAGAATACTAACTAGCTGCCGTTCTTCCCAGCATGTCGTAGGAGGCAACTAAGGGACTAGGGGTTCATTTAAACTATTCGGCAGCCGTGGCTATTCACTCACTTCTTCTTCACAAAAAATTCAATGTATGTACAAGTAATTAGTACTCATAGTGTCATCAAACACGTTTGCTGTCAAAGAATCAGATATACTGAGACAGCACCGTTTCACTGCATCAAGTACCTACTCAATAATATCGTACAGATGAAAATGATGTATCTATGTAAGCTGTGACTTCAAATCTTTCTTTCTTTCTTCAAGCATCTTTCCTAAAGGTATTACTAAAACTATTCTTTATTAGACCTACCCAGAACTCCGAAGCATTCGCTACCCTAAACCCGGGACCACAAACCCTACGGTCCAGCTGACAGTCGCCGACATAGCAGACCCCAAACACATCCGGACCAAGCATCTGACACCGCCCAAGTGCATCACTCAGCAGGGGTAAGTTGGAAAGGCAGTTAATAATGATTATTTTATACTAGTGACCCGCTCCGACTTTGCATGGGTATAAAATATATAGCCTACTCCACTAATTAATGGATGTTATTATACATATAAATCTTCCTCTTAAATCACTCTATCTATTAAAAAAAACCGCATCAAAATCCGTTGCGTAGTTTCAAAGATTTAAGCATACAAAGGGATATAAGGACAGAGAAAGCGACTTTGTTTTACTCGTATACTATGTAGTGAAGAATAATATTTATAGAGAAAAAAACAATTGGAATAGTATTGTTTTGTTTCACATACTCAATTTTTTTAAAATTGGGAACTTTATTCTTTAAAAAAAACACGTTTGTGACCCTTAACCGTTAAAGTAGTTTAAGATTCATGTGTACATCTCCGCAATTGTGGAAATAGTAATTCTATGGCTACCTCGAACCTACGTAATGTGACAGGTTAGGTAAGCCATGTCACAATTTACAAGCACTAATAGTATTTTATACTTTAAATACTAAACCCTATTGTAAATTGTATTAGGGTAAATATAATGGCAAGATTACATTTCTTCTCGGGATCATTAACGAGGCAAATTTAGGAAATGGATCAATCATCTTGTGGGCTATGGGCTAGTAAATCATCTCCTGAAACACAAAAAGGCAACTAAATAGTTGGTTTTTGTTTTCCTTCAGGTTTCCAATCTGGTCGTTGATATTATATGCTATATATGTTGTAACATACGTTAATTAATGTCTAAAATGTGCTTATCAAGGGGCTAGTTCTATTGGTTCAACGCGAAGAACAGTTTTATTTGATTGTTTATTTTTCAGGGACTATTACATGACGTCAGCGCAGTGGGTGTCCTTGACAGAGATTTGTGTTGTGTGGCTGACGAGGACTCAAAACTTATCAGTAGTGTCCATTTGTAAAACGCCCACATGGGAATGTCAAGAGGTAAGTCACACTATTAATGATTATCATACACACACACCACACACACACACATACATACACTCTACCTTCCACACCTACATAACCATCCTCAGACATTCTCATATACACACACACCAATATTCTCTCTCTGTCACGCACACATACTCACCCTCACACATAATTACATTTGCAAATATACGTAACCGGAATATTTTTCTTGACATTTTTCTGGAAATGTATTTATGATACTTTTAGTTTTTAAAATTGTTTAGTTCTTTCTTGTATGTTGATAACAGGATATGGAAGAGTGGTCGCTCCCGTCACTGGTAACTCTGTTACCAACTTATATACAATGCAATATGTTGTAAATTTTAATATAGAATAAAGAAATAATTAATAAAGGTAACTTTATTATATAAAAACTTCCGCGATAAGTCCCGTTACTTATTAATCATGAGCATAAATAGCGAATCTCTTAAAACAATAGAATAACGAATTTTAAAATTTCAATTTTTTTAATGAGATGCTGAGTTAATCTGGAGTACTAGGAAACAGTGATATGTTGGGGTACCCTACAGAATAAATGGGAATTATAATATGCATTAGTTTTCGCGAGGTCAAAGAGGTAATTCACTTTTTTAGCCTTTGAGTCCAATTGTAGGTTCGATCTGATAATTAAATTTTACAGGATCGTTCTAGGTGTATATTAAATTAGACGTAGCTCAGTTGTTTGGGGCTTGGCTCTGTATCATTATCAGTAGGTACAGGGTTCAAATCCCGCTTGAGCATGTACCAATGGAAATGTAGTTTGATGAATTTCTATGTACATTTTCGTAATAAAAACACGTTTACGAAATGCATCAAGTTATACGGTGAGGGAAAACATCGTGAGGAAACCTACCCGTTCGCCGGACAGGTAATAGTGCTTGTAAATGGCGACATGGCTTACCGCCTATCACATTGAGTACTGACTTGAACTTTTGACTAAAATGAAACCTGAACCTCTGACTGAAACCTGAACCTTTGACTACTCCGCAAGGGTTAATGTCTTTTGTGGTGCTAAATAATAGACTTAGCCATAACATAATTATTTTGATGGGCTAACAACCAGATAAGATTGTTCCATATGACATCACAACACAATTCACATGCTAAAAAGTGGCTTAGAAGGTATTTTTGTAACCTTTACTATATACCTGTAATGAATAAAGAGCATTAAAAATGAATCAGTAATTTTGTATGCTTTATATGTATTTTTCTATATAATAAGTATATATATCTTAAATATACGTTGGCTGGTACCCTTCACACAAGTCTTAAATAAACTTACCAAAGAGCTAGTTCAATTGGTGTAATAATGTCCTAAATATTATTATTAGTAAGTTTGTTCGCATAGTAACACACTTTCCCTTTAAGCGAAGGCATAAAAAGTTCCCTTCGAATAACATCGGATCCCTAATGTGTGCTATCAATCATGTAATGAGAAAAATTGCCAAAGTCAAGGACAGCTATGACGTCAGAGGTCACCCACTCCTTTTTCCTTAACAGCCTTCCAAACTGTACCTAGAATTACGAAATGCAATCATATATATACCTACTTACATAGATACATACACGTATTGACGCTAATACTTATATATTTAAAACGTGGGTTCGAGGTGTCCATAGAATTACTACCTTCGCAATTGCGGAGATGGAAACCCGAACCTCTGACTACCCCGCAAGGGTTAATGGTCGTGAATGCGTTCGTTCGTTCGTTTTATATATATATACATAATCAACGATTTAGTTATTTTTAAACATTCACGATTTTTACTTATTATATTTAGGTACTATGTGAGACCGGGTCGTTTCACGATAAATTGATAAAGATATAAATACCTTTATTTTACCCGACGTTTCGACCCAGTTGCATAGGCCGTGGTCGCGGGAAGACTTCCGGTCTCACATAGTAAATAAAATCAATGACTTGATTGGAAAGCAGAAGAAAACTGTAGTTTTTAACTCTGTCTCCACCGAGAATCGAACCCTTTCGATTAGCGTTCAGGATGTTAACCGATCACGCCACGGGGGTCGTAAAATAATCTTACATGACAACATGGAAACGTTCATGAGTTTTTTTATATAAAGACATAGTCAAAATGTTTCTATTCAAGTCAAAACATTATTATTCAATCAATTAGCCTATGTCAGTCCACTTCTGTACTTAGGCCTCCTCAAGAAGTACGCCACAGAACCCGAACATTCGTGACCCTCAGCCAACCACTACCAGCAACCTTTTTCAGGTCATCGGTCCACCTAGCAGGGGGGCGTCCTACACCACGTTTACCTAGGCGCGGTATTAACATTATTATTATATTTAACATAACATAAACATAACATACGCTTCACGACTTGTGTATACACACTCACTTTTTTATTATGGAAGGGTAGTAAGTCTTGAATGCCCATCTCCGAAATTTCGAAGGCATGTTAGGTATGGGTCATTCGAAGCCCGCGTATCACTAGATAGACAGCACCCAACGTGATAGGTTGTGAACCGTATCGCCGTATATAGGCACTGACTATTACCTATCCTGAGGGATAGGCAGGTTTCCTCACGATGTTTTCACTCACCGTTATTATTATTATATTTTTATGTATAATTATTATTTATCCTTTTATCCGACTCTGCTTGTAATTAAGTACTATTTTATTCCATCACCAGATGCACAGAATATCCTCTGGCTCCGAGGGTTGGGTGGAGCCGGCACCAGCACCGCTGTGGTCTGCTGGGGGAGGCGCCTTAGTAACCCTGGCTCCTATTAGGGATGGACCTGCGGGTATGTATGATATTTGACATATTTTGTATGGAAGATACTGTAATGATAGTTTACTTATGAAATGTATTAAGATGGTTATGTAGGGCGACCCAATATGACATATGAGAGTTAGATAGACGCCATATTGAAAAAGGGTGACGTTGGAAGTACTTATTACAGCCGATTATGTTTGAGGAGGTGTATAAGTGACAAAGTGAAAGAAAAAAGAAACAGGATCGGGGCATATCGGGATCACTGATCTCTTCCTACCCCTCTACAGGGAATCAGACGTGATATAGCTTTGTTTTCACTTTCGCTTCATTGACACTCATACATCTCCTCATACACACTTGGTGCTTATAGGTACTTCTAACGGCACATTTTTCAATAAAAGTATAAGTTTAATACGTGTTAAAACATGTTTTTTTTAACAGGTCTATTCCGTCACGTGGTCCGAACGGAACACAACTCGCATGGTCCCAGATCTCTGCCACTCACGCACGGGAGTTTCGACGTGGTCAAACTGCTAGCCTGGGACCACCCTAATCAGCACATGTAAGTTATATGTTAAACATATAAAAATTTATTTATCATTAAGTTAAGCCCATTACAGGATAACCCTAATGCGGTGGAGTAACACGATTCTTACAAAAATAAACGTATAACAAAAATATAACATTGCTATCTAATATCAACTTAACCTATAACATACAATATATACATATACCCAAACGTGTGAATTCTCCCAGATCACAATTGAATAGGTCCAGCTCTTCGGCTATCATGTTGAGAGTGCAGAAAATGTTTCAATCAATCAGCCTATGCCAGTTTAGTGCTGGATGTAGGCCTTATCATGGGTAAACGACAAAAGACAATATGTTGTGTCTCTTTTTCAGTCACTACCAGCGTCTTTCTTCAGGTCATCGGTGACACAAAAATTCTCTATTACAGGTTCTTTTATTAAAAAAGATAGTTAAAATAAAATAAATTTGCTTTTATTCACACTAGACGCAGTAAAACATATACACAAATAGAGAAAAGAATTAATTATATAATAATTTACATTGGCAACCCCATAAGTGTAAATAGGATTTGTCTCAGCTAATGTTGATTGTGTGAAATTCGCACTGCCAACGCTAATATTCCGACAAACCCTTAAGTACGTACCAGCACTTCTATAAACAAATAAAATATATTATATTGTATAGTTCTAACTGAAAAAACTATTGAAACTGTGAAATTTCGGTTCAGTGAGTGTCAACGAAGAAAAAAAATCTAATAAAAAGTTAACTTAAAAATATGTTTCTATCAATAAGTTTCTCTATTTTGTTTACTGTTTCTTATTTTATATATTTACGTTGTCAATAGCTCTCAACATGCTGTACTTTCATCTCACATTAGCACCGAACTATGTTATTACTTATCCATAGATCTACCTAGTTTTCACTATGTTTTTCCCATACTAAATTAGTGTTTACATTTCCAGATATTACCTAGGCATTCCCGAGGGTAAACCAGGACAGCAGCATTTGTACAGGGTCTCTTCTGAAGCACCGAAGCCTGGAGCACCGCAAAAACTACCTTACTGTGTCACTTGTAACTCTCAGGTATGTTTAATTTTAATATAATATTTAGGACATTTACACCAATTGAACTAGCCGCTTGGTAAGTACATTAAAGACTTGTGTTAAGGGTACTACTACTACTTATTATATGTATATAGATAAATACATGTATAATATACCTATATAATCAACGACTAGACTGGAAAGCAGAAGAAAAGCTAAGTTCTTAACTGCCTCCAACAGGAATCGAACCCGGGACCTCACCACGTAGGTCGTGAAAGATGGAATTAATCAGCTACATGTTAAGCAGTAAAAGAACAATAATATTATACGTAAAACATTGACCATTCCTTGCATCGCCTCACCCTACGGTCTGCTGGAGGCAATCCCTAAGCGGGACAAGTAGGCCTATTGTGCAATTTGTCTGTTTATGAGTAATCTGGGGCCTTACTCCACTAATCCATTGCAGGCACAATATTACTTCAGTATCGATACAGTAATACTTCAGTGGCCGTAATTTGACACTTTGGCACATAGATTAGTGGAGTAAGGCCCCTGTTTATGTGTAAATGTAATGTGTGTGCAATAACGAATAAATAAATAAATACTGTTATTTTCCTTCTAGCCCTCAACCCCAATGAATCTAGAGTACTATGGCAACCTGGCATCATCAGGAGAGACGGCGTGGGAGTCAGAATGGGATGAGGAGCTGTCAGCCACCACCAGCCCAGCGCCCTCTAGGAAGAAGAAGAAGAAACATGCTGGTGAGTGCAATAGTCTGACTATAAAGTGTATATGATGAACTAGGAGGAAAAGATTTGGGAATTAAGTTTAGAGTTGCTAAAGGTTTTCGTATAGCTAAAATATAAGTATTGGTCAGTAAATCTTACATACATACTCACGACCTTCAATCTATTATCTAGTAAACAGAACTTGAGACATACAAGATAATATCGGTTACTTATAGCTAACCTAACCATTGTATATTGTACACAAATCAGGGGCCTTAGTCCCTTAGTCCCATAATGGTTTTTACAAAACATCAGATGAGTAATAGTGTGAAGTTGGTAGTGGATTAGCACAAGTGACAAATTTCGCCATTTTTAAGCAAAATTTGACACTTACCTGTTTCAATGGTGAAATTTGACACTTTCGTTCATCCACTACCTACTTCACACTATTACTGATCTGATATTGAACTGCGTTTGTGCTCAAACGTATTAGTAGACTAAGGCCCCTGATGCCACTGATATAGTATAATTGAGATTACTAACTCATGGATCCAATAGTTTTATTAGCCCCTTATCACAAATTCGCCTTCTGCAATATATTACCAAGAAAACCACCTAGTTTGCATTCTTCTTACGTCCTATACTAGCTGTAATGTTAAACATTTGTAGTTTAGGCTTTAAATGAAAGCTGAATGGTGGTTATATGAAAACGTTTAGGCAAGTCACTTTCATGAAAGAACGCGTATGTCATTAATCATAAAGTCTAGACCTAGCTGTGTAGGCTAAATGAATTAGGTTACCTACGTGCCTAAACTTCACGACTTTTAAACGTACAGAGGGTAGGATATTACAAAAGAAAAATTTTCGTAACTAATGTAGTTACTTTGATACGAGTACTTGTTTAATAGTATAGAATTACACCACCTGTCACATTGAGTACTGACTATCTGGTTAACACGTGGGTTCGAGGTGTCCATAGAATTACTACCTTCGCAATTGCGGAGATGGAAACCTGAACCTCTGACTACCACGTAAGGGTTAATGGTCGTGAATGCGTTTGTTTAGTATAGAATTAGGTACTTTAAATATCACAATAGCAGATACTACACATCCCCTGATCCTTTCTGGGATAGATAGAACCTTGGAGATATAACATCTCCCTATTCACGTTTAAACTGTCAGAATTGTGTTGGCATTTTCAATTTTGTATATAGAATATTGGTGACAACTTACTAGTCCATCAGCCAATAGATTCCATTAACCCCTAATGCCTTAGTCACCTCCTATGACATGCATAGATGAACTGCAGCTACTTACCATTATTTTCACGTTTCATACTAGCACCGGACAATAACTCTGAAAACTAGTAATAAACCTTTTAGTACGAGACTTTGTTGTAAAGTTATTTCTTTTAACATTGACACAAACTAATTTAAAATTCGACATAGCTCAGTTGTTTGGGGCTTGGCTCTGTATCAGAGAGTACAAGGTTCAAATCCCGCTTGAGCATGTACCAATGGAAATGAAGTTTAATGAATTTCTATGTACATTTTCGTTATAAAAACACATTTACGAAATGCATCGAATTATACGGTGAGGGAAAACATCGCTAAGAAACCTACCTGTTCGTCGAACAGGTATTATTTGGTGCTTGTAAATGACGACGTGGCTTACCACCTCTCACATTGAGTACTGACTATCTGCTAAACACGTGGGTTCGAGGTATCCATAGAATTACCTTCGCAATTGCGGAGATGGAAACCTGAACCTCTGACCTCCCCGCAAGGGTTAATGATCGTGAATGCGTTTGTTCGTTTTTGTTACTATAGGCTATTCGTGTTAAGTAAATAGTGACGTCATGCTATTCAGAAGTTCAACTGGCCAATGAGATGTTAGTTAATGAGAAAACAAGTCACATTAACCAATCGCAGACAACCGTTGTCACGTCTCATTGGTCAAACCGCGGGGACATGATGACGTCACTATTTTCTTAATGCGAATATACTATAATTGAAACCATTCTTCCCCACCAGAGCCATCTCTCCAGCACCTCCCCTGCCTGTTCTTCGACGCGCACTTCAGTCCCTCTTCATCATTCTTCGTGCTGGAGTGCCTCGGCCCAGGAGTGCCCACGGCCACCCTGCATAAGACTGCGCTACCAGAACCCAGACTGTTAGGGCATTTGGAGAACAATACTTTGGTTAAGGTGAGATTGTTTATATTTCACTACATAGTATAAAACAAAGTCGCTTTCTCTGTCCCTATGTCGCTTTGTATGCTCAAATCTTTGAAACTACGCAACGGATTTTGATGCGGTTTTTTTAATAGATAGAGTGATTCAAGAGGAAGGTTTATATGTATAATAACATCCATTAAATAGTGGAGTAGACTATATATTTTATACCCGTGCGAAGCCGGACCGGACCACTAGTGAGAATATATAGTATACATTTAGTGTTTATATAGTATTCAGCTAGTTACAGACTTTGGTTTGGGTGATGTCGGAGGATCAGTGATGCTGAGACAGCACTTTTTCACTGCATCAAGTGCCTACTTCTTATATATATATTAGTGTTGTGTCAAAGTGTGTATATAATAGTGTTATGTCAAAATGTATATAAGCAGTGCATGAATGTTTTTCTTTCTTATTTAAAAATATTTTTTAATATCTTACACAAAGATTAATTCTTATTTTATTATCTTACACATAGATAAATATTTTTTTTATTATTAAAATTTCGACGTAGACGAGTGTTGGGGGCTTGACTCTGTAACAGTGGGTGGCTTAAGCCAAGCTTGAGCGTGTACCATTGAAAATTTTCTGATATTCTATGTAGATTTTCGCAATAAAAATACATTTGCTTGAATTCTATGGCGAGGAAAAACAACGTGAGGGAACCTACCTGTTCCCTGAACAGGTTATAGTTAGTGCTTGTAAATGGTTTGTCAGGAACAGGACAGATAGAGATCTGTAATTTCCACCTACCCCTCTACAGGGAAACGGGCATAATGTGTATGTATGTTAAATATTGTATAACATAACTACATAAAACTATAAGGACCTTTACACTGCTACTAAACTGGCTAAAACAGCCAAACTTACCCGTTTAAACAAGGCATAATGCAGTTAGTTAGTTCAGCAAATGTTTCGCCGTATGTAACCGCGAAATAGGACCTAAAGGAAGTTTGCATCTGCAAGCGAACCACCTATTATTCAGAAGTTTAATGCAGTGCTGGGATTTAGTGGGAGGTGAATAGCTGCCGTTCTTCTAGGTAATATTTATGCAGGGGTGAATGTGTAAAAGGAAGAAACTTAAATTTTAATTCATAGATACATACACATCACGCCTGAGTTTTATTTCATACATACACATCACGCCTGATTCCCTGTAGAAGGGTAGGCAGAGATCACGGATCCCCATCTGTACAGATCCTGAGATACCCTTAAACGTACTTCTAACGTCACCCTTTTTTCCTTTTTTATTTCATTTAATACTAAATACAATATAATATATGTGTCGTTTAAACTCAATTATTTTTATATACGCTGCATAATATATAATAAAATAAATATCTATATTTCTGAAAAAAATGTTTTTTTCTTCGATTTTAATGTTTTTTATTATACATTTTATGTATGTTCTTAGAAAGCGGTTTCTATATCCCGTGTAATATTTTCTTTCATTACCGAGACATCTAACTCTCAATCTCCTCGACCTTTTACTTAACTCACGACTCGTTTCCCCAACAGGAAAGACTGTCCACCATAGCCTTGCCTGCAGTGAGGACTTTCTCCGTCCAACTATCAAGTGGAAACGCAGCCAGGGTGAAGCTCCTCCTACCTCCAGGGTTGAGAGAAGATGAGGTCACCAAGTATCCTATGCTGCTTAAAGTGTAAGTTAGAATATTATAGTTTTAAGAGATTCGCGATTTATACTCATGATTAATAACTAGCGGGACTTATCGCGTATGTTTTTATATAATAAAGTTACCTTTATTAACCCGTCGTTTCGGCTACATTGCAGCGATGCGATGTTCATACGCGATAAGTCCCGCTAGTTATTAATCATGAGTAAGAATATTATTTAGAACACTATTATATCAATTGAACTAGCCCCTTTGTAAGTTCATTTAAGACTTGTGTTAAGGGTACTAGTCAACGTATATTTAAGAAATACAAACTTGTTATATATAGGTCAATACATATATAGTGTCTAAATATAATCAACAACCAGAATGAAAATCAGAAAGTAAATGAAAATCAACAACCAGAATGAAAATCAAAAATCGTAGTTCTTAAGTCTACCTACACCGGGAATCGAACTTATATACATGTATGTGTACATATATATTTGTTGATTGAAAGAGTTGAAATGAAATGCTTTTTATTCAACATAAAGATCATAAAATCACTTATTGAAAGTAAAAAAAACATTTTCACATGCAAAATTGTCCTTACAAGTTACGCGAGACTGAAACACCGATATTGGATGTACAGGCCAGTTTTCGTAAGGGAATGGGGTATATAGATCAGGTTATTGGATGTACAGGCCAGTTTTCGGAAGGTTATATAAATCAGGTTTTTTATTGTATGTATTCCTTCCAGCCATGGAGTCCCAGGTACACAGTTGGTGACAGAACAATGGCGTTTGGACTGGGGTTCAGTGGCGGCTGGTTCTGGTGCGGTGCTGGCAGCGGTGGATGCTAGAGGTGCCGGGGGCAGAGGGGTGGGAGCTCACCATACCCTGCACGGAAGGCTTGGGACAGTGGAACTGCAGGATCAGCTGGAGGTCGCTGAGTGAGTGCTGGTTTTGTATGGGGCATTTAATGTTTTGTCAAACGTATTGGGAATCCTGTAATGGCACAGATAATATAATACTACAGTAATGGTAATGGTGTTATTTGAGAAATGTAAATAAGTAAATAAATAAAAATTAAAAAATTATGGAGGGTCCATTGAGTGGTAAAATATGGTATTTACAATTGATGATAAGAATAATGGTGTTAAAGGATATAATTAGCATTGTATGTGAAAGGTGTATAGAAAAGAATCAAAGCGTTGCTATTGGTTGTTATTGATATTAAATACAAGATAAATAGTCTAAAGTAGTAAACCTTTTATTTTGCTTTAATTTCGTCGTATTTTCATCTTTCTCTAACACCATACGATGGACGGGGTAGGCCGCGTGTAACGTATACAGATCAATTGGAGACATTCTTCTCAAAGCGGATGTACGTTGCGTGGAGAATAGAAGAGGATGTATGATAAGGTTAATTGGTGTGGGTGAAGCAAGTGAGATTTGTCAGGAACGTTCCCGGTGGCGATCGATAGTATTTGCCTAACTATCTCTTTAAGGACTAAGAGGTATGAATATATGTATTTTAAATCTGTATTGTCTATAGGTACCTTCGCGATTCCCTCCACTTCATAGACGAGAGGCGTGTCGCGGTGTTCGGCTCGGGGCACGGCGGGTTCCTGGCTACCCTTGCCCTGGCTAGCCACTTGAATGTCTTCCAGTGCGGCATCGCTGTCACGCCCATAGTACGGTGGAGGTATTACTGTAAGTATATGTTGTATATGGTAGATATGGGGCAGCCTTTTAGTAAAATAAGGGCAGTTTAGTTATTCAATAACGGTGTGGGAAAAGTCAAAATCTTGCTTCATCATCATCAGCCTGTATGTATCCACTATTGGACATAGGCCTCCCCCAAATGACGCCACTTCTCCCTGTCAGTAGCCGTTCGCATCCATTCGATGCCGGCCAACCTACGCAGGTCGTCTTCCCATTTTGCCGGGGGCGCCCTACACTACGTTTACTGAGACGCGGTCTCCACTCTTGGGCTTGCTCCAGCGACGGTCAATCCTTCTGCTTACATGACAAGCCCAACTCCAATTCAGTGAGCTCAAAAATCTAAAATCTTCCTATTTCGATAGTATACAGGGTGGCGCATTCAAAACGGTCAGTATGGGGAAGTCTGAAACTATAAGAGATACGAAGATTTGTTCTTAGGAACCATGTCACCGATTTTGATAAAAATAAAAACTGCATTCATACTTTCTTTGAAAAAACAACTGTATCCAGTACGGGAATCGAACCCGCTTGCTTCGAAAAAATAAACTTGCCCTTTTCACTTTTTCTTTTTAAATATCGATTGTGTAGGTCTTAAGCTGTAAGTGTCTCTATGAAACATGATGTCCAAAATGAATAAAATTCATTGTTTTGACATACTTTAGTTTATCATTTTTCATCACATCATTTACATACACCGTTACAATATTCAACAAGTTCAGACATGTAAAAATGTCTCTATGGCTGTTTGTAGTTTTGTACTTCTCTACTTGTTACATACACCATATTATGTAGCATTAGCATTGCATTTATCCTTTTTCTTTAGTAATCAAACACTAACAATCTATTGAAAAGTCCACTTAAAGTGACGTGTTAAGCCATATTAGAAAATTCCTTGTAGGGTTACGTTAAAAATAAATCTTACAAAACAAGCTATGACACCGTTGAAGACCTAAAAGTAGCAATAGAAGTAAATTTAACGCAAATTCACCACATGAAAATAAAAAATTCAATAGTAAGGTCGTTACCTAAACGTGTTGAATATTGTATTGAAAACAACGATTGTCATTTAGAACACCTACTATGATAAATTAAAGTATGCCAAAACAATGCAATTTAATTATTTTGGACATCATGTTTCATAGAGACATTTACAGCTTAAGACCTACACAATCGGCATTTAAAAAGAAAAAGTGAAAAGGGCAAGTTTATTTTTTCAAAGAAACCGGGTTCGATTCCCGTCCTGGTTACAGTAGTTTTTTCAAAGAAAGTATGAATGCAGTTTTTATTTTTATCAAAATCGGTGACATGGTTCCTAAGAACAAATCTTCGTATTATAGTTTCAGACTTCCCCATACTGACCGTTTTGAATGCGCCACCCTGTATATAGTATAACGATCAGGGCCCTTACTCCACTAATTCATATTGGCCACAATATTACTTCAGTGTCGACATTGTGGCAGTTCAATGGCCGTAATTTGACACTTTTCGCACTCCACTAAAAAATTTTGGCCACTGAAACGCTATCGAAATACTTCTGGGTCTGACGTCCCTCAATATTAGTTCAATAGCCTTCATTTGGTACTCTACTATTATTATGACAGCTTTTTTTGTCAATGGTCAATTTCTAATGTACACTCACACGCTCAGTTAGTAGTTTTAGTTTCAATTAAAAACATAAAATATTTTTTCAGGTACGTTTTTAGCTACGTTTACGTTATAAACTTAAAACTTTTAACTGCTAAATCAATATTCATTAATTGACATTGCTGCATTGTCAGTGCAAACAGTTTTTTAAATTGTTGTAATCCATAGACAATAATTTCTGTACTTTGAGTGGCCACT
This sequence comes from Leucoptera coffeella, assembly GCA_030578115.1. Lineage (NCBI taxonomy): Eukaryota > Metazoa > Arthropoda > Insecta > Lepidoptera > Lyonetiidae > Leucoptera > Leucoptera coffeella. The sequence goes on along the minus strand of JAMBLF010000971.1, from coordinate 10,610 downwards.
GAAGTGCCATTGACTCGCTATTATGACGCTAGTGTGGCTGTCAAAATATTAGCAGAGTGCCACTTTTACGGCCGAGATGCAGATTTATCGCTATAGCCTCGCAGTTGAGTGGCTGTCAAAGTTAATTAGTGGAGTAAGGGCCCAGTATCAGTTTACGGCAACATGGTTTGCCAGAAAGGAAAATCGTTCTAAGCGACGTTGACAATAACTCAAATTCTGACCATTCCTATCCGATTAACGGTCATGAATTTATACGTATGTACATGTCATTAATATATACATTCACGTACTTTAATCCCTTTCGCGGTGGACAGAACCTCAGTGAAATAATATACCAAAGGTAACTTTTTAGCATGAATAATGGGGTTGTGATGTGATAATGGACGATTGGTGACAAATTGTTAGCGCATCGCCCAATTGTTTCATTTACCCCTAGTCCCTTACGACATGTCGGGAAGAACTGCAGCTAGTTAGACTAAGCAATACTAGCTAGCACGGCACTAAACGGTTATATACTGTTATGTTGTGTTGTGTGAACTATCAACCTTGTGACGGACAGGGTTGATGTATTTGTTCTTACTTAATGTGAGCTCACAAAGGTTGCACTTTTTGTTATCTGTTATGTAAATGTTTGAATTTTAAATAGACTAATCTAATTATAATTTGTAATGTAATGTTATTATTAATATTATTTTTGGTTTCTGTCTTAAAAGTCATTTTTTTGTGTTCTATTAATGCTATTGTTGTTATATTATGTCTATTAATGTAAATGTTCAATTGTTTACTTGAAATTATAAATATGTTTAGTTCCTATCGCATTAGGTTATTAGACCTGTAATGATAGGATACTTATTTGTATGAAATAAATAAATGTAAATGTTGAATACGTATATATTCTACAGTATCAGCCTACGCAGAACGATTCATGGGCCTGCCCAACGCGACTGGTAACTACAGGGGTTACGCAGACGCAGACGTCACGAAAAAGGCAGCTAATCTTCAGGATAAGATGCTCCTCCTGGTGCATGGGACGGCTGATGCCAAGGTGCATCTGCAGCATACCATGGCCTTGGCGAAAGCTCTTTCTGACCATGGAAGCATGTTCAGACAACAGGTGAGGTTTGCATTAGTTTGGATTTGGAGAGGTTAAGTTAGTAAGAGAGTTTGATTTGCATGGCTATCTCTCGGGATAGGCAATAGCCCGTGTCTATATTTTGTATTTGGCAATGAGTGTATCTAAGCTATATGTGTAAAGATAATTATGTTTCTTTATAATTTGTTTTTGTAACTGGCACTGGGCAAAAAATCCTTAAAGCCGGAGTTTCTTGTTGGTTCTACTCCGAGTCAGGGCTTCCGAACCAACGGTAGAATTTCAATGCTAAGAGACAACCAGTGTCAGGCAAATGTTTTGACTTTCAATGTACTTGTGCTTATGTTGAATAAAAACATTTGTCTTTGACTTTTTTGACTTTATATACGGCGATACGGTTCACTACCTATCACGTTGGGTGCGGTCTGTCTAGTGAAACGCGGGCTCCGAGTGACCCATACCTAACATGTCTTCGAAATTTCGGAGAATACACAAGTGTATGTTATGTTTATGCTGAATAAAAAGCATTTCTTCTTTCTCTCCAGATCTACCCAGACGAAGACCACAGCCTGTCCGGGGTTCGAAGCCACTACTACCAGACTCTATCATCGTTCCTGGACGACTGCTTCCGGAAGCTTGTGCCGCCGGAAATAAAGGCTGGGTTAAGGAATGGCGGGAATCTGGACTGAGACACGTGGGGTGATGAGGAGATATATTCTTGGTGAGGGATTATATAGTTTGTGGTAATAAACCATTCATGACCATTAACCCTTGCGGGGTAGTCAGAGGTTCAGGTGTCCATCGCCGCAATTGCGAAGTAATTATATGGCCACCTCAAACCCACGTGTTGACCAGATAGTCAGTACTCAATGTGAGAGGTGTTAAGTCATGTTGCCGTTTACAAGCACTAACTATTATACCTGTTCGACGAACAGGTAGGTTTCCTAACGATGTTTTCCCTCGCCGTATAATTCGATGCATTTCGTAAATGTGTTTTTATTACGAAAATATAAACATAGAAAATCAATAAACTTTATTTCCATTGGTACATGCTCAAAGGGGATTTGAACCCTGTACCTACTGATGCAGAGTCAAGCCCCAAACAACTGAGCTACGTCGAATTTGAAAGATATAAATATGATGCTGGTAGTTGTTTTCTTCCTGGCATGTCGTAGAAAGTTCAGGGAGTAAATAGAAACTTCTGTGTCATAGTTTTGTGTGTATGATAATACAATATAATATTTTAGAATAGTCTCGAGATGTTGGTAAAGCTAATAGGGGGTAATTATAAATTATAAATTATCAAATAGGAACTATCTGTTAGTAATATTCAAAATAAACACCAAGGAACTAAAAATGAGCAGCTACCAAATTATAAGTCTAGAGTCTGTAAATACTTGTAGTACCTACTATATGACTCTGACAATGATAATAAAGGATACGTCTTCAAAGTTATTGAATGTTTGCGATTCTGTCAAAGTTAATCGTTTGTAATCACTAATTTACTTAAGCTTTTTTACATTATTATGCCTCACCTTAGGCACAATAGGCTAATAGTTCGAGAAACTATTGCGGAACGTTTTGGTTCGTCCGCCTTTTCAAAAATTGAATAATATATGTTTGAAGAATAATTGTTTTTGTTTCAGGTAATTATGGAGTAAAAGCTCAAATAGGTTCAAACATTCATCGGAATCGAAAAGTACAATTCAAATCATATCTGCAACCAGCTGCCAAAGGAAAGATATCTATTTTACAAAATAGACATTCAACTAGAAAAAACATAATAATATTCTACAACTATGCTATTCAAAAAACATGGATCAATTTATATACCTACTTTATTAATATGACTTGTGATCAAGGACTTTAATTTTAATGTCATCAAAATAATACTTGTTCTTTTATTTTATTTTTCCGGCTCAAAGGACCAAAGTTAGTGACAATTGAATTATTTAAATATTTTATCTTTATCTTGACATAGTGTTATTAAATTGTTGTATCATATTGATCATAAGTTATATTGATAAAATACGTACTTCTAAATAGCGTTTAGATTTGTCTTTCCCTTATTTTTAATTTTGCCCTATAGTTTACATACACATACGCTTGACGTTTGTTAACCATTTTGTGATAATCAGAATCTTGAGAAACCAATTTGTGTCTAAAAAAGATCTTTGGACATTGTAAGCCACGATACATTAGACAGTCAGTTCTTAACGTGTCATATAGTGAGTGAATCACCGTTCACAATGATTTCTTACTCTTCCAAAGCTTTCAAAGACTTGGTAAAGAAAATTGCCTTAGAAAGCTACACTTCTTGTTTATTGTAGCTTTTTCGCATAACAACAGAATATGTGTAACTAGACTTTTACTCCTACCTTTAACTGTGTAGACATCGAGATTCCATTTTGTTATTACACCCTCATCATCCATTTCCTAGCTCTAGATTACTAATAAACTATTGTATGACAATATGGCGCCGGCGCCATTTTGAAAAATGTTGTTTGTTATGGCGCGCTTTTTAGGCGTCATTTACTTAAATATACTAACATCTTGTTATTTTTTGTTTCTATATTATATTCAAATTTTATCTTAAAGGTATTTAAGTAATTATTATTCTTGCGTATAGATTTTTTCTCCTGTATCTCTTAAATTATAGCCTGTTATAATTAAATTCTTTCCAGATTTTTAGTATATCGTAATGAAGCTATATTCGTAAAAGAATACGCATTTGTTAACATTTATGTATTCCTTGATTCATGTACAGATTGTTATCGATCCTCATTTGTAACATTTTCTGATTAAAAATCGTTATTTTAACTAAGATTGTCACTTTGCTGTAGGATCAAAATGTTCAACTAGGTCGTGAATTATTAAATTATTATGTAAGGAATTGACTAAATCGTATTTACCTGTCAATGGATGTGTGATTTTAGACTAAAGTATCTTTTGAAATCATTGGATGTCTCTATTCATTGGATACAAATAGAAAAAGAGATTATAATCTAAGAATGCCGTTAAATTCGAAAATTCTAAGTAAACGACAGACAATCTTATAAGTATGTATGTAAGATTGAGTAGATAACTCATTTTTCATAATTCATTCTAAAACTTAGATACATTTTCAATTTTAAGACCAATTTAGATACATTAAACTATTGGAGTTAGTGATCTCTATAACTTTTGGATTAGGATTACCTTACTAGAACTAAATTAGGATATGGTTACTCGAAGTTTTTACTTAGTATCTTGGAGCAATAATACTCATAACGCATTTTCTACTAAATAAGTGAAAACAGAATAAATACCTTTTATAGCTAAAATTAAAATCTCGTACTTTAGAAATGGTGTGTATGAGTTTGTACCTACACCCGTTTTAAAAAGACTTTACATTCAAAATAAGTAATTAACGTTATTCTGAAACTTCGTAACTGAGAACAGATATTCATTTGAAATCAATTCTGAAGAATAGCATGGTCCCTAGATATTTCAGAAGTAAATATTAAATCCTTAAAATAAAAATTTGTGTCCTACGGTTTTCAAAAAATTGTATAAATTCCCAAAGAAAGATTGTATATGTTGCGTATTGATTTGAACATGCTTAAGTTACTTAATCTTATGCTCAAATAATAAACACCATGATACCTAGGTATGTATAAACCAAAAAAAGAATATTCTACAGTATATTTTGAAATACTTTTATTAATAATACTTTATTGTAAGTATCCAATGTAGTAAGGTCAGGAATTATGTTATATTTCCTTCATGACATTCAATACACCCAACTATTACGCCATTGAAGTATTATTGTGAACTTAACAATACAGCTTGAACAAAATCCCAAGTGCCAAATCTTCATTAACAAAAAGTATTATTAGATAGCTCATAGATTCATTATAAAACTAGATAATTACAAATAATTCGCAACATTTTAACGTAAAGCTTGTAATTCTTAGCTTTTACTCAGTCACAATTTTGAAACACTAGATTTTTAGTACATATGTGATCATGGTACCTCACAATTAGATTAGTGTTTACGCAATAGGTACATTTGCCTTTTAATATGTAAATTTTTGTCATTAACTCGCTTAGTATTATATAAACCTAGAGAATTTATGTTTATTCAAAAGACAATTACCAAATTCGCTTAAATACGATTGTAAATTAATACTTTTTGAAATTTCCTCGAAACAAGACATAAAACTGTAGTTCCATTTATTATATTTTTTTAGGTTATTAGTTATTTTATTTATAGTTATAGTTTTGCTGTGAAAAGACCGGCTCTTATATAAGTGGCAAAATGCTAAGAAAATAGAAATCAAAATGATTCGTTGTGTTGGGTGTTGGATCAAAAGAATTGACATAAGTATTGGTTATGTCTTGAAACTCTAAATTTTGTTTTAAAGTTTTTTTTTGCGTTTTGCCATTTGTCTAAGAGCAAAGTTTTTTTTTTCTTAGTTATAATCGTTGCGCACATACGAATATAAAATTGCCTTATCGGTGTTTGTAGATTTAAAATATGAATAATTAGATAAAACATTACTAGTTTATAATCATGGTTATTTCATAGTTTGCTTGAATTTGCTTGGTTAATAATAGGTATAATATATTTACTAATTTCTGAAATTATGCTAAATAGATTACAATTCTAATTTCCTCTTAATATTTTCTCAGTACAGATTTTATTTATAAATAATAATAAACATTGTAGTATTAATTTACTTATAGAAAGTTAAAGGAATATAACTTTAATACAACAACCTATATATAGCCTTCAATATTCCTTACCGGTTTGTTGCCTAAAGCAAATAAAATATATTGAAATATCAATTATTTATTTACGACTAACACAGCATATTTATAGATTAACAGTAATCATTATATTTATTTGCTGTACCTACATTTAAGGGTCCAAAAATGGTTACAAATATTTTTAAGCACCAGTTTTATTTTCGCATTTTTTCAAGCTTTATCCAGAGAATTAAATAATTTTCGTTTCTTCCAAGATCTTTGTGAAAAACTATTTTTGTACTTAATCATTTTTGTTAGTGTGTACTTCATATATTATTTCTTTATTTGTTACAGTTTGAACAGTCAAATTTTAAGTTTTTTATAGTATAATATGTGATATTAAAATTATTGCCGTAAACAACTTTTTTTTGCAAACTTTCCTCTGTTCAGTTATTTGTTTTCATTATAATTTACAAATTACGCACTTTTTAATTAGTGAAGAAATATTATTATCTAACACTGGTTGTCTCTTAAACCTATTACTGTTAATTCGAAACTTAGCTCGAAGTACATCTGAAAAGTTTTCATTAAGTTTTTAAACCTCGTTTAAATTATATCTTCATTGTTATAGTCACTACTAAGAACACTACAGCATGTTTTTTCAACCAAGTCTTCGATGTATTAATAAAGTATAAGTGATACAGCAGTTTTGTATAATATGTAAAATGGTATAAAAGCAATCTCTAATATTAAATCTACTATAAGCCTTTGTTAATCTAATCTTGTAAATCTACTGAGATTTTATTTACATATTGTTAACTAATTACAATCGTTCTCATTAAGGTTCTATCTATTACGTCATTTAATAAATAGATCAATTTCATTCTGATGTTTCATTTTGAACTACTTTACTAGAACACAAAAAGACAAACGCGTTCACAACCATTAACCCTTGCGGGGTAGTCAGAGGTTCAGGTGTCCATCTCCGCAATAGCGAAGGTAGTAATTCTAGACTTCGAGCCCACGTGTTGACCCCAGATAGTCAGTACTCAATGTGACAGGTGGTAAGCCATGTCGCCATTTACAAGCACTAACTATTACCTGTTCGGGAACAGGTCGGTTTCCTCACGATGGTTTTCCCACACCGACGTATTCCGTAAATGCATTTTTATTACTTCCACCTGGAACGATCCTGAGAATTCTCTTTTGCTTCACTCACACCCGTTATCCTTCTCATAAATTGCTCTTCTGTTCTTCACACTTCGTACACGGCCAAGCGAAGAATGTCTCCATTTGATCTTTGTAAGTTCTATGCGGCCAACCTCGTCCAACTCTACCTAAGACATGAACTTTAAGTCTTTTTTATACTTGCTGATTTGTAAACACAATTATCTTATTCAGACCAATTTAAAAGATTCATTCAGTCATGTGGGGTAAATTGTAAGTTTTTACATATGGAATCGAAAATTTAAAAAGAACGGATAAAACGCTGCTTTAAAACTCAACTGAAGAAACTCAAAAAACACTATTTTGCAAAAAACGTTGTTTTATAATATAGTTGATAATATTTTTGACATTAAATTGCATATAATTTAAAAAAATTAATAAATATAAATATTTTTTTTCATCTTTTTATTAACTTCAATATGTTTTATGTACTTATTATTTAATTCTTTTTGAGATAAAATGTGTTTCGAGTTTTCTTCAGTTTAGTTTTAAAGCAGCGAAAAGAAAGTCGTAAGTACATATACATTCACGTCCTTTAGTCTCTTTTGGGGTGAACAGAACCTCGGAGATATAATATCTCCTAGGTCACTTATCAGCATGAACATTAGGGTTGCGATGTCATAATGGAACATTGGGTGACAGGTTGATAGCCTATCGTCCAATAGATTATATTTACCTCTTGTCCCTTAGTAGCCTCCTACGACATATTGGGACGAAAGGCAGTTAGCATAGGACAAAAAAATAGATAAAAGTAAGTAGGTACCAAAATTACTACGATTGACCCTTAAATAAATCTAAAAAGATTTTTGTATTGTTGTAACTGAAAATATTTTTGATATGTCTTGTACAAGTACACAATTATGCAATCGAGCATTACAACTTCATTCCTACACTCCATTCTATATCTAGCTAGCGCAGAATGTCTAAAACCTAAGCCCTGGACCGTGAAAACACTAGAATAAACCACTTCTCCTTTACGTAACATTCCCATTCTAATTCGAAATACTTGACAATGAACTAGAATGATCTTGGAGCCATTTCCGTGTTCACACTGACCTTCTATTTTCGTTTGACTTTGTCTGAGAACTAAAATACCTATACTATACATAGACCTTTTAACCCTAATTTCTAATGGAAATAACCCTTGTCGATATACTTTTGAATAACTATCAGTTATATTAATAAGGAAAATAATAGAAAGCTCAACAATAATACTGATACACCAAAATATAGCTAAACGTACACCAAAGGTTAGGTTTGGGTTGGGACTGTTTTATTTTGGTGTACAATTCAGTATTTTAAGGGTGCATTTTCGTATTATCTGATGTTTCTTTAAACAATACTCTATTAATAAGGGTGGGAGAAAACTTCGTGAGGAAACCTACCTATTCCTCGGACAGGTTAAATTGTCATTGCTTGTAAATGGCGACAAATAGATCAAATTGGAAATATTTTTCTAAATGCGGGTGCAGTGTGAAGAATGAAGAGTATGTATGAGAAGGTTAATGGGTGTGAGTGAAGCAAGAGATTTATGAGGATCGTTCCAGGTTAAGATCGATAGTCTCTGCCTATCTTGTTGGGAACGTATAGGCGTGAATATAATGCGTGTATACTTTATAATACTTACCAGGGAAGATATAGTATAAATATGGAATATATAATGAAGGTGAGGGAAAACATCGTGAGGGAAACCTACTTATTCCTTGGAACAAATTATATACATACAGTGCTTGTAAATGGAATGTATAATCTGAGATAGCCGTGAAAATTACTATCTTCGCAATTACGCAGATGGATGCGCGAACCTCTGACTACCACGCTATGTAAATGATCTTTAATGTTTTTTTTTTGGCCAAATAAGTAATTACTAACACACTTGGGGGTAAAAAATAAACCCAGATCAGTCAATTACCAAAACCCTTTGTCTCACACTAGATTGAAACCACGTAAATATTTATTCGAACCAAATCGATTAGTATTTCTGGTACTCAAACAGAAATAACCTTTTCACTTATTCCATTCTGGCACTGTGACATTGGGATAGAAAGTTCAAGACTACTGTTATTTGTAGCTTGCTATATTCATCAATAGGAAGTTTAGTTTACAGTGGGAATAGGTGTGAGTGAGACAAGATATATTTGTCAGGATCGGTCAGGGTGGAGAATGATATACCTTTCCATTTGGGAAAGTAGAGAATTTAAGTATAGTAAACACGAATGTCATTAATGGGAGCTATGATAAAAAGGTTAAATTATAAGACATATAACTGTCGTATGGGTGGCAATGAAGCAAAAGAGGTTTGCCAAGATCAAGCAAAAAGTAACGTAATCATGACACCACACAAATTAAACAATTTGACGTGACAAGGGTTTTATGCAATTGTTCAAAGTAACTCATTTAGCCATTTACTAACGTCTTAATTGGCCAAAAGTGACTGACATTACTGAATGCTAAGATGAGCGTCACTATTTTCTTATCGTAAATAGATTTAAAATTTTATGACGGTCAAATTGGCTATATACTGATACATGGGGAAATCTATAAGCATTATTTAACTGCCGAATGTAACGGGGAGATGTGTAGATGTGAATGAAGTTAAAGAGATTTGCCAGGACCGGAAAAGGGGTGTCAGTGATATTCGTTCCCCTTTCCCGAGAAAGAGACGTGAAGTCAATGTATCTTAATAGTTCTATGCTGTGTTAAGAATATTCCGACGTTATTTTGCGTAATATCCTATGGAAGGACTACGGGATTAGAGATTACGTGCTAATAGGATGTGTAATGTTCTTTCATAGCTTCCTCTTTCTCTCTATAGATGTTTGAGTTTGTATGAGTTTAAGGCGTGAGTAGGGTAATCATGTACAGAACCAACTAGATAAAATGTGTAATAATTCAATTACTATTGTCCAATACTAAACTATTAAGCGATGGTCAATTTACCCTATCACCAATGGTGCAGATTAATTCCATCAGGGCACTAATACTAAAGTGACCAATGACGAATTTTACATCCAAAATTATTTCCACAAAATGTTTCAAAACGTGTATTTATGTGTAGAGTAAGACACTTATATTTATATCCGTGTGTGTAAGTGTTTAAAAGGTAGGGTCACCACAAAATAAAACGCATTTCTAAAATGGACATCCATCCCTTATAGAGGTATATTGTAATCTCATACACTGTACAATTTAACTAGCATTCTTGCTCATTAGTTTGGCGACCATCTCCTTGCACGCGCTTCATTTCTTCCAATTGAGATGTCACCTGATACAGACGGTTCTCTCTTCTAGCACCGTTTTTTCTACGTGCTTTATCGTCTGTGGACAAGGATAGATGTAGGGTTAGGTAGGTGTTCAAAAAAGGAAACAATATTAAAATGTTAGGACTTGTGAGTGAAAATAAAAAGTGTCTTCGTGACATTAAGTCTTGAAGATAAAGTCTAAAACAGAAGAAAATATCCAAAATAAAAATACACAAATCAGAAACATTTAATACTTGGAAGTACATTTAATGAAAGCCGCTAAATATGTATATTTTTAAAAAAGCTGAATGCGAAAATTA